>JAIPRN010001179.1:27189-52267 GCA_025469175.1 Geopemphigus sp. TES_GeoC_2020 | reverse complement strand
TATATATATATATATATATTGTATAAAACTCACCTTCGTATACGATATGTAAGTTAATAATTCCATTAAAGCACATTCCATAAGTCGCACGTTTACCGAACTTGGGAAAGTAATAATATACACGAAATATAATAATAATAGGGACGAATATCAGTATAACTGAATGATTCGACGACGAATATGTTGCAGCGTCGATTATGGAATGAAATTAATTGTAATAATAACGTATATCATACGCACAATGTATTTGTTTAAAATATATATATATATATATATATATATTCCTGTGACGACTATCGTAATGAGTATTTGACATCAATAATTATATCATATAATATCATAGATGGAAAGTCGAAGGGTATCATTAAAATATGTACATAATAAGGTTCCGTGGAAACATAGTAAAATAATTGGTAGCGCGTGGTATAATATATAGATATATATATTTATACACATAGATAAAAATAGGAAAGATTGCCGTTATATGAATACGATTTTTAAGATAACATTGACAATTCAAAAGAAAATTTTTTTCGCGAGAGTGATTTTCAAAATCGTGAAAATTACGCAAACTAATGAACTTTGTAGTGATCTACACTTTCAACGGATTTTCGTCGCGTTATTATTATATCGAGAAATAAAGGAATCGCCGTTAATTGCTCGTAATACTCGTATTGCCGTAGTCGTAAACCGGTTAAAAATATACGTTAAGTGAATTAATTTCATATTGTTGCATTAATTTTGCTCGAGACATTGGCACCAAGGCCCTGTAATCGGAAAACACGATATTACATAATTTCGACACTATCAGCATAGTCGTACTTTATCTGTAAAACCGTCGCTATATCGGATACTACACATCGTATCTCTAGCTGATAAACTGCGGTCGAATTGCGTAACGTATGTATATTACGTAAACGTGACTGTTACGTCTACACCGTTTTCGAATCGATTACTATACGTCGCGTCCATTAGTTGGAATCATTTTTTTCACGAAGTGGGCATTCTCATTGTGAAAATCACGTTTCACTATGTCACTTGGACAAAATTTATTATCTTTTCGCCAAGCGAACAAAATTAATTATACCTTCTAACATAATAAAAACTAGGTGTTATTTATTATTTTATTAGTATTTAATTACGATTTGCTTTTAATTTTTTTACTATCAAGGTGTAAATAAAAATATCGGTACACAATTTGTATAAAGTATTCATTTAGTTTATACATTAGTTTATCTGTTGATAAAGGTTAAATATTGAAACGTTTGACGATTGTTTGTGGAGCCCTTATAAGTAAATTGAAACCAGGTATTGTACTGGGTACTTTAATTTCATTTTTTGATCGACATCCAACGGGAGATCTACGAAGTAATTCCTTTTCAATAATCTGTAGGATTATTCCGTAATTTTGTAGAGATCGGCTTACAATATTTATTTAATAACATTTTTTTATAGTCGAATGTATCTAAATTCATTTGGTCGGGTACTGAGAATATATCAATGAGTTTATTTCTCATGTAAGTTGCCGGCGTTTTAAAAATATGGTCCTGTTTGTAATTTAGTTTTATTAAATATTAATCGTATTTACTTTTTAATTACTGAAATACTATTTTATGTACCATAACGTTATACATTTTTACATTTCCACCTGAAATTAAATTTGGAAATTAAAAAGAGTCGTTGACACATCCAACTTCAATTCCCCCCGTGGTTTATCATAGGAGTATGTAAGGAAAAGACATTCAGAGTTAATTAAGAAGTTTACTTGGAAAGCCCATACATTAGCAATTAGCTTTTACCTGGTCATTGTATGAGAATGTAGTTGTTCAGTATATAGATTTAAAAAAAACATTGCATTATCCGTGACACGTTTTATAAAATTTGAACATAAAAAAATAATTATTTAACGGAAATTTAGACAAATAATATACAGAAAATCCGATAAATAAATGGTAAACGCAAAATCAAGTAACTTCAATTAAAGAGTTTGAAACTATTTAAAATTACTTTAAACATAAATATTATAATAAAAATGACGTATTGTTTTAACATTAAAGTACTTATTTAATTAATACAATTTTATTTTTTTAATTAAAACGATATTGGTAAAATATTAAAAATATCAAGTCACTGTGTACATAATGTGGATAAAATTAACATTATCTGTTTTACGAAAATCGACAAAGAAAATGTTCATATTATATGCGCGTGTAGTGATTATTGATAGATGAGCACACTTCATGAAAAGAACGACTTCATTAAGTGGAATGACATGTATATGTATAAATAGGAATAAAGGAGACGAGATCACCGGAGACGATATTCACGTCGTGTAACCGTGTACGTATACAAACATATTTATATTTTGAATCGAGATAAAATTATATTTTACGTACAAAAGAGAAAAAGGCGTATAATATATATAATATAAAAAACATTCGCGCATATTCCGATGTCACTAGGAGCGTGAATATTTAGTTTTTTAAACTTTTAAAATATGAGGCTAAAAACCCAAAATTATTCTTTTAATGTTATACCAAAAACCGGTAAAATATATGCGACAATGCTGAAACATATTAACAATAAGTATATATAAAACCCTTAAGTCCTTATTAATAATAATTAATATTATGACGTTTTACGTAATATTACATGGATATACGTATTCATTTCGATAGGACAGCGCATTGGTTTTCCGGTAATTACAATCTTTTTACTAACGTATTTTAAGTTTTGTAAAATATACCTCTTAATATTTATATTAAATTAGATTTAAATAAATATTTATTTAATATTTAGCTATTTAAATTAAATTTTCAATAAACATATGTTTGTCTTACTAAAATATTTTTAGAAACGTACTTCGATAACGCTCTAGTTACTAAAATATAAATTTAAAAGTGACAACATTTTAATTTTATCAATCAATATTGATTATTAATTAGGGTTATTGCCGATTTAAATTTAATTTGTACTGATTGGATAAAAAATATAAATGTCATTATATGTGTTTACATTATCTGAAGTGTAATTAGCAATATTTTGAATAGTGTGATAATGATATATCATTCAATCAGTTTACATTTTGAAGGTCAGTTCGTGTAAGTGATAACATTGTTATTAAAGAAACTTAAATCGAGTTATTCGGTAATAATTATATTATTACGTACCAACCAATTGTATAAAAAATGCTTTATAGAATATTCGAAAATAAAAGTATTTAAAAATTGTATCGAAATACTTTACAATACCGCGTTGTGTTTATATTTTTAATCAAACTGTTGACAGTTTAAGCTTATTAATTTAATCGTTCAACTTTCACATGTAATTTATACACAAAATTATTTGTAATTTCAACGTTGATATTTTGCTGAGTTGCAACTTGTAGCATACGCAAACATATTTATTTTTACGTTTTTTTGTTTGTTCACGATCCCTTCATGACTACCCGATATTGTTTCGTCGCGTCAATAAATACGAATGTTACGATTTCGAATATAAAATTATTGTATTTGAACGCTATTTTTCGGAGTATTATAATACACAATTTGTTCGTCTGAAGTAAAAAACAAAAACACGATTTTTTAATCGGTCGGCTAATTTAAATACACCGCTAATTAATATGACGACAATTATTTGAATCGTACTGTTGGTTATTATTTAAAAACTAACCTAACCTAAACGTATATGGATATATATATGTATATTAAAAAAAAAACTAAAATAATAACGTGATTTATAATAACCGTCTTATTAATTTTGTTGTTTCGATGTTTTTTTTATCGGAAAACCGCAATGTGTAAATAGAAACTACACTAAAGCAATTATTCTAAATCTATTTTAATAATTCGTTTAAAATTGCGAACGTCAGTTTTCAATATGATTTTCATCAGCGAGCTTACATACATACTCGTAAATACGCACGTAACTTTTTTTCCAAATTATCGTAGGTATTTGCTAAGCGGAAACTAACCTTTAAATTATTATTTATTGTATCTGTGGTTTTTAGTTTTAATAAGTAACATGTAAAATTAAAAATTAAAGAATACATTTTAAATATACTCTCGAATTATATAATCACATTACGAACGAAAAATTATCAAACACACACACACACACACACATTATACATATATATCTACATTTACATACACAGTATGTACGCTGACCAGAACTAAGAAACTATATATTCCAACTAAAACTATATATTCCGTTTAATACAAAACTCAAGGCTAACGTAATTATGGTACATATTTAACCAAATATTAATATTATACGTTTAATCATTGTGATGATAAAGCATGTATGGTGTATGTCAGCAATTTTAATATCGCTAAATCACTATAAGTCACATCATTAGTTTTTAATTTCTTTTTTTTTTTGTCAAAAAGTAAATATGTAACGCAAACTTTATTTCGTCTTTACAAAATTTAAAATATATTAAATTTTCGAGTCAATAGTGTATTATTACAATAGTATATTAGAGCGTTAATACACGAGTATATCTCACGTCGTCCCATAGACTGTCAACTAAAACTATATGTATATGTAAACTATATTTTTTAAATACGAACATCTGTAAGATATTGTATTTAAGCATACTATGTTTTACAAGTTTAATGTATTATGAAATTAAAAAATGGGTCATAAGTATACCAATTGACCAGTAGTATAGTTAGACCTGAATTTCGGAGGGGTTAATTTTTAAATGAATAAATCGAATGACCCTAACGAAATAGGACACATTATATATTTAAACTTTAATAGATTATTCATTTTTAACGAACATTTCGTATTATAACGTATATTGAAGTTTAAAAATACTTTAGTTTTTCGTTATTATTGACTATATTATTATATGATAATATACCTTTTGTAAGAAATTAATTTTTCCTAAAAATTTTCGAGGGAGGAGGGGTTATCCCTAAAATCCTCCCCTAGTTAGTACGTTACTACAATTGACTCTACGGATATTCGACTTAACTGTGATTTCAGTATCAGTTATAATCCTTTAACGTTAATAAAATTATGATTAAATATAAATTAGTCCAAATATTGTATTTTTCAAAAACCTATTACGACATATGGTTTATGTTTCACCATATTAAGCGTTATTGATTATACACATCGTTAACTATTTACTTCGTTTTCTTTTCGCGGTGTTCCTCTCACACTCCTTCGATTTCACTCTCTTTTCCAGCAATGGACTGGGCTGATAAGAAATCTTGAAACTCGCATTGGTTTTATAATGAGTACATAAAGTTTGTCGATATTTTAAGGAAATAAAATTTAAAATTATTTTCGTAGATTTTCTAAAAGTTTGTAAAGTTTGAATTTTGAAAATTACAAAATTTCGATTATAATTGGTTTTTTAAATTAATCTTTTGTTGAAGATTTAAAATTAATAAGTAACAAAAAAGTTAATAAGCAGCAGTTAATGTAGATAACGGCTCAAATGGAACACTTTTTATAACATAACGGATAGCGCACTTTTATTAATATATTGAATTTGAAAATAATGATAAGGTCGTTACAAAAAATTACTGTGAACAACGATTATAGTTTATTGTAATTAACGAACAAGATATATATTGTAAAAAATTATACATGTGTAAGTTAATTTCACTTATCGAACTCGTAAAAAAATTATTTGTGTCCGAAACGTATAGACAACTGTTTTATCAATTTTATTTTGATTTTATTTATTTGATTTGGTTTTATTTATGTTTAATTAGTAAATAAAATGGAAATTCGTGTGAATCAGAGTAATAATTAAAATATAATTTACTACCGAATCGTAACGCATGTCAAGTACTCCTACAGAATGAAGTGTTTTCAAACAAAGTACAAAGAACAATATATTCTTCGTTTCATTCAGAATATCAAATAATTAAAGATATTATTATTGAACTATGGACTAAAACATATTTTCGTTTTTTGGTTAATGAGTCGAATTATTAAGGTATTTTGCTTCCTATTATCATAGTATTTCTTCTTTTATTTTCTTTTTACCTTCATTCCATAATCTTTTTATTTACCCATAAGTCATAACCATTTCCTAGTCCATTCTTTTTATTATTATTCAAATGATCCTTATTATTCAATTTAGAATGATTTTCAAAAATGTGATTTCACTATCTTTTTTATTATTGCCCGGTTTGTTATTTTTTCTGTAGAATCCTCTTCATTTTTCCATTTATTTTTTAATCCTTATCAAATTTATAATTAATTTCTTTTCGTTTCAAGGGTTTTCATTAAAATTTATTTATCATTATTTTTCGTTGTATTCGTTATTTTAATAATTTTTATTGTTATCCTTATTTTTACTACTATTTTAGCTATATTTTCAATATAACTTAATTCTATTGATTAAGTTTAACCTTTTTTTATCGCTAATATACCCACTGCCCAAAAGGTCATTAAGTAAAATTTCGGACAAATCAACTTTAACCTAAATGGTGAGTTGATACTTGCATGTTATTCGCTAATAAAAAAATAACGATTTTTTTACAATTTTGTAGATATTATTGAATGAGACGAATGATTTCTGAAAATTCTGAAACCCTATCAGAAATTTTTTAGTTCTGACACTAATTTAGTATGTATACCTAAATTAGATGTTTTAATGTAAACATAACATTTTATTATTATTATTATAATATACGTATTCGTAAATACATTATTCATCATTTTTTAGATTATAGTTTTTGAATTATTTATTTTTCATATTTTTTATACTTAATATAAAAATTGTTCGATTTATGTAAAAATTGACCGGATTATAGTGTAAGTAAAACAATCAAGTTCTATTTTCGTACGGATTTTTTATGACGATCCATAAAAATAGTTCTATGTACGTAGTATAGTTATACACTCTATCAGTGCTTTAAACAATTATCACACAAAAATTACTTAAGATAAAATACTAAAATCTTAATAGGAATTAGAATTTAGCTAAAATTAACGTTTCAATAATAATTATTCACAATGATCTCATGGGAGATATTGATATAATGCCTCAAAATTTTGGGTCAGTCGTTTATCGTTACACGAATAGTAGCCAACAAGATTTTGCCTACCACTTTCACGATACTAGCCTTCAAAGACTACATTGGTGTACCTACACGAGCAGGCACACTCCTTTAACTCATTCCATAACCAGTAATTCAAAGGATTAAGGTCCGAGCTGCTTAAAAGCTAGATATTCGTAGCCATAAAACCAAACAATTCTTTTGTAAACCATGTATAAATTATTTTTGCCTTATGAACGGGACGGACTCTTGTTGAAAACATCAATCATCGTCGTTCTCAAATAGGGTATCGTAAAAAAGCTGAACCACGTCATCCAAAATGTATTTATAGATCATAGCGCTGTTCTTTAGGCCCGTTTCATGAAAATACATTTTAGTCACAACTTCAAACAAAATTCTACACCACATAATCACAGAGGGAGGGAAGGTGACGACTTGGCTTTGTCTTTGGCTTCTGGCGTACATACGACCATTATGTCAATTGAATTTCTCTACTATTGTGAAGATATTTCATCGGTAAAAAAATTCGACGGTGTCCATTTTTTTTGGTTTTGAAACGTTTATTAAAACGTCTATTAAATTCTTTGCTTAATTTTTAGTTTAGATAATTAGGGTGTTACCTTGTTTCAGGTCTTTAAAGTCATATTGTACATATTTATTTTGTTGATTTTTATAATTTGGATAGGAAATTACTTAATATAAATGTCACACATGTGGTATAAGTATAATGAAACATTTTTTTTATATGTATTTAATATTTTAATCACACGCGTGTATAATGATTAATTGAAAACAATTGTGATTATGAAATATAAAAAACATCTCAAAGTATAATTAAATAAAATGTCGTTTTCAAAAACAGTTAAGTAAAAATATATCTATTTTCAAGGCTAGGAAATAATGAGTTAATAAGATTGAATATTACAACTATCTTGACTTTTGAATTGGATTGAATATTTTTGCCTTTATATTAAATTGATTTTAACTCAACTCATTTTTCTTTCACATCATAGCCAACTTTACGTATTTTTATTTAGATAAATAAGTTTAATTTTAAAATTTCTTGTCCCGAGATTTAGTTTTCAGCATATATTATCTAAACGTAATCGGAATAAATGCAAGTAGTGTTTAGAAATTGTGAGACGAACAATTTTAGAATCCATATACACTCTTGAAAAAAGTAATTATATATTTTAATGATTAATTTTTTCATATAAAATCAAAATTAAATAGATGATTAAAAAAATGAATAATTAACTCAAGTTGAGTTAAAAGTATTTCATTAACATAACATTAAATATAGTTAATATATTTTAATTTTCGAGTAGTTAATTTTTTTTAACTTAATTAAAAGAAACGAATTAACTTAACTTCGAATATAAGAAAAATAAATTATTTTACCTAACCTTGCCCGTACCTATATTTATATACAATTAAATGCGTTTTTAATACAATGTATAAAAATAATTATTTAAATAAAAAATTGTAAAGGAATACGGAAAAAATATATGTTAAATATAATATTATTTAAACAGACAAAATAATTTAATTTTATATTCGTAAATCGAGAGTGTTCCCCCTCTCTTTGAAAAATATTACGATTAATTCAACATAATTTGATAATAACTTGTAGGTTTATTATTGTCGACAATATCTGATAGACAATACCTGCAAAATTATATATTTTAAAGACAAGATTATTTTGGGTTTTGTATATATTGTTTATGTAGCTTATAATATATTCGGTTAATTTTATACATTTCGATACATTTTTTAAAAAATTAAGTATATTAATTATACTTATACATTTGCACATCAATTTTTCAGTGCGTAATTTTGGTAATATTGCCTTTAAACGAAATTCCAGTTATTTTCCTAAGTTGAGAAAAATAAGGAACAATAAATATCGAATCAACGATGCTATGGATGTTGGTTTAAATGTATCGCATAATTCATAAACGGGTGTTGTTAGAGTTGTATTGTTATTTTTAATTTGAAAGCAACGTTAAAACGTGGCATTTGAAAGACGATTCTGGGTGAAAGTGTCTAATATTATTCTTTGTAGAATTTTTCGAAATTTTAACTTCACACACATATACAAAGTCGAAAAATTATTATTTAAATACTGTTAAAATATCACAAGGTAAAGTGTATAGATATTATTCAATAAAACCTATGCAAATTAATATTAAAAAATATAAATCCGAAAAATAAATATGTACAGATAACTTAAAAAAACGGTTTATTTAAAAAAATTGACGTGTATATTATATTTCAACCGAGCAAAAACAATCCTTTTCTTCTACGTAAGTAGAATATACATATAGGAACTAATTTTTTTAGTGGAATGTTGGAATACTGATAGACATCGCATACTGTAATTATTGTATATAAAACACGTGCACGTTCAGTTATGAATATGTATATAGTACGCATGTAGTACAATATTAGACCGCTGTGTGAGTTAGTGAGAATAATCGTGTCGTTTCGATGTAATAATATAATGTTGGAATGTATACGGTAAAACCTGTCTGATATGGAACTCTTTGGGGGACTGAAAAAAAAGTTTCAATTGACAGTGTGCCCGTTTTCGCAGCCAAATATAATATTTAAGCGTACGAAGTTTTCAAATAAATCGGACTTGCCGTTTCATAATGCATTTTCGTGTCTATTAACGTTCGAATTGGAAAAATTATAGAATAGAGGATCTCCGCTAAGTAAAACGGAAGAAGAAACGCTCTACAAAGAACTTTACTTAGCCGTAACATAAGGGGTGGGGGCCTGCGCATTCACATCCCAATCGTCATTTTCGCGTTTATAACATACTATATTGCCAACACATACGCACATACTCAACAGGCTACTAGTCAGCTTATTTTACGGACAACATTTTAATTATTAGTTTACTAAGTACTACATTTTGTTGATCCGCGAAACGGATATTTAGGTTAGGTTTATTATAAATTTAACGAGCAAAAAATTGGAATCAAATTCCACTTTTGTCGACTACGTTTCGAGCGCGGCAATTACCGTCTTTCTACAATTCTCGAAATTATTTATCGACATTAACAATGCGTAATCGTCGATAAAAATGTAAAACCACATTCGCAAAAAAATTATGTTGGTTTTTAGCCAGTGTAGATAAAAAAAATATTCAGTAAAGGGGCTTCGTCTCTCGAATCACATCCACCACAAATTTAAGCGATAATTTATATACATAATACTAGACAAGTTTCACTGTGGTCGAAATATACATACATGTTATTATTAAAATCTTACGAACACTCGGAGGGGTACAATACGCAACTTTTGAATTTTAACTTTTTAGACTGTGATAAAATTTGTAGCCTTAATTTATATTTATACGTATTTATTCGGTAATATTTAAAAAGAATTTGAAACATCGCGAACCAATTTCAAATAAGTAGTAACTTTCAATCCCAAATAATTATAATATTAATAAACTGCGAAATTATTCAATAAATCGGACGGAATCGTTTGAATTTATTGAGTTATTATAAAGGTTCTTTGTTTATTGACAAACGTACGCAATCTGCACCTAATCCGAGAAAATTATTTAACCAATAGGATTTCCGCTTAAATTAATAATAAAATCACGTTTGCTAAACAATTGAGACAGACGGGGATTGTGTATTATTAGGACATACAAATATTTATAGTTAGCGTACAATACCTGAATGAGTAAAGTTTCGCAAAAAACGAAATACCGTATTTTTTCAAAAGAGAATATTAACAATAACGATAGAAGCAAATTTCTGGTTATCGTAAACACTTGTTGATAATCGGAAATTAGAAAATTGGCTCCATAAACCAAACTACAATTGTTTTGTTGTTTATAATATCATAATCTATTCGTGATGGATGAAAAATTTTAATTAATAAAAGAAACGTATTTGCCCGATCACCTAAATAATAATCGTTATAATATATGATTATCAATGTTCGACCATTGATTATTATTATTGGGCAAATTAAAATTGGTATAGTAAAGTAATTGTGGAATATAATATGTACTTACGATTAACTTTGTCGATTCAGCAAAATACACGTATAATTAACAAAATATTATATTTTCTTCTTGATCGGATTGAGTACGATTATATTCGAAATTATCGTTTGTTTTTAAATCGCATCGAAACAGAAATCTGTTCCGATGAAAAAACTAAATTATTTACAAAAGTAGAATTACAATTTCATTTAATAGCCACCACTGTCCCCTCTAAATGTATATTAATGTCTAATGGATATATAATTTTTATCAGAATGATAAATTTGAAATTGTTGATAAACCTAATCCCGAATTCCTAACATTCCCGTTGTGCTATGTGCCAGTAAAAAAATATTGCATATACCTATATTAAAATTTGTACAATTTTATTAATATTAAGCATTTTAATTTTTAAAAAAAATATCGACTATACTAATGCGTATGGTTAGACAACAATATATGCTATAGTTGTAATAGTTTATTGAAGTTCATTAATCAAATATTTGGACAGCACTTAACGAAATAATATGACGTTATAATCGAACGAAAAATATCGCGTTCCATATTTAAATTCGTATGTCAGCTGTCTTCTTGCATATGGCATCGTGTAAAGATCATTTTGTATTATTTACCTAATTATCATTACACGATTGCATTTATTCATAATGTAAACGTGAAATACGTTTACTAGGTCTAAAACACATTTTATTTAGGTACATGATGAGTTTCTTTTGGGGAAAACGTCATTCCAAAAATCTGTATTAAATGCCTGATTGACGTAGCTGTTATACGACTAATCGTCATTCTACGATAAAGTTTCCAATGGAAATACGTATAATTTTTTCTTAGATATTTGTGTTATACCTATAAGGAAATATCAAAATTGTTGTTATTTCACGAAATATTATGCTCGATGTGAATAAAGTAAAGTAATCAAAGTCAAATCATTTAGTTGACTAACATCTCGCGAGTAAACTAACTTAAAATATTCAAAAAAGTTGTTATCGTATTAACTTAAATTTGTTTATAATAAATTTTAACATAATCAAATTCATTTACATGTTAACATGTTAGAAAAGAACAATTTTCGATATCCATGAACTTTAATCATGGACATAATCATACTTTTAAAAAGAGCATAATTATAACTGGCATTAAACAATTTTCAGCCACCTAATTTTTTTAATACTGGATATTTATAAGTTAGAATTTAAAACGAAGATAATTTTAATTAAGTTATTTAACGGTTTAATTTTTCAATAATTAACTTTTAATTTCATAGGATATTGTTTTCGTCACGTGTTTACTTTAATTTACTTATTTTTACAAACGTATTTAGATTAAATTAATTTAGCAGCGATGAAGTTGGTAACATAAAATACTCTAGTGTTGTTTATGTAGTGTTTGATAATATAAATATAATAGTAATAAAGACTATATAAAATTATTAGGAGGTCTTAACTCATTTTTTACGCTATTTCTATAACGATCATTTGAATATTTCAAATTTTAACTGAATTAAGTTACTTATTTATTGTTGAAAAGAAACATCTTTTATTTTTAATATATATTTTTCTAAACTACCTTAATTCAGTGAAATACAAAAATAATGTACAAGTACAAAAACATCTATATAATTCATTATGTATTTTTTGTTATTTATTAATTCAATACTGTTATGTTAGCAATGACACCAAATTACTTTCATCTGACAACATAAATGTTTGAATTTATTATTATTATTATATTTTTTTTTTATTTAAAAAACTATATACAAGCAGTACATTTAAGCTTAACATTTAAAAGTGGTAAAGAACAATTTATATATAATTATAATAGTACTAAGAAAAGAGAAAGAAAGATCAAATGATGAAGCTGGAAGAAGTGAATAAAAAGATAAGATTAGATATAATGAACGGACAAGAAGAATTTACTAAGTTAGAAGGGGAGCTGTCGATATTATTGTCGACCAAGAAGAAAAAAAATGAGGACCTACAACGAGACGATCTGTGGTAATTTAAAAAAATGTGAGCGAAATCTCCCTTCGCAGGTTCCGAAGGGGAGCTACACATACACAAAGGGGAAGAATTCAGACCTACAGAAAACTATGAGCCGATAATTTGTTATGCCCGAATCTCAATCTGGAAAACGAGATAATTCCGCGATCTAGAGAGATTGGAATTATGGAAGCAAAGGAGACGAGGGATTTCAGGGACAATTGATTCGTACCATTTTCTAGAAGTTGTATGAGATGACCATTCGGCCTTCCAAGCATTTAAAATAATAATGTGTGAATGTGGTACAAAGTCAGTAAAGAGTATTTTATTTAGTAAATAAAATTTTGTATTTTTTTAAAATAGAAAAGAAAATGCAGATATTAAAACTTAATTGTCGTTTTGAAATGACGCAACACACCGTAAAGGTTAATAAATTATTTTCATGCCTGGTTAAATATTAAGAATAAATTTATATAAAATGAATTCTTTAATAATAGTATACAAATTCAATATACTACATTGTGGAATTTTAAGAACATAAATTTTTGCTTAAGAAAAAATTAGGGAAATTATAAAATTGTTACATATTTTTCCATTTTAATTTTTTAATTTATCGAATTCAATTTATTCTTTAGACTATTAACTTTAAACTGAAAGGCATTTTTACGCTCAATCTTAATTAACACTTTTGTTTTATTGAAAATGTTTAGAAATCGAAAAATAAATAGGTTTCATAAATTTAAGGTTTACATAATTCGTTTACGAATTTTAGGCATTCCGGGCCAGTGAGGGTGTTGCCGATAACGTGGAAAAAAAAGGTTTACGTAGTTAACATTTTCTTGCTTATACTTTTTTCTCGAAGTATTTTTAGTAAGTTGTTTATATATAATAAAGTGATATAAAATCTATAAAATTAAAATGTTCAACTTTTGTTTTTCAAACCAAGTAATAATAATAATATAATAATAAACCATTATAAACGCAATAACAACTTTTTTGTAAATTTTAAATACATATATTGTACAATTAAAAAAAAAAATATTGATTTGTTAAATTTTTTAGTGAGCATATAATGCCTTTATTATTTGTTGATGTAAAATTTTTGTTTTCAAAATGAAATAATTATAATAACGTAGTAAGATCAAACATTGAATTTATTGTTGAAATTTTGAAGATCAGAAATTAAAGATGAATCCTAATATAAGTTGGGGAAAGAAAACAATATATTATAGATATTTTTTTAAATCCTACAAACCAAACTCTAATTCGATTAATATGTTTTTGTTTGAAAATTATATTAAATCTTTAAAGTACTAAAATAAATAATAGAAAACTATTCTAAGTTTTCGGATCAGGCACTAGTTGTTGAGCAATAAAATTATTTACTAAAATTCTATGAAAATTGATTCTTTAAATGTACTATTTGTGTAATGTTTTCTTAAATATAATATAAAATTCGCTCTTTATACTTTAAAAATTGTTTACATACGAAGTATATATTAAAAGAAAATTTAACATTTATAATAAAGAACATTATTCGTTAGTTTTTCTTTTTACTTACTGAATATAAAACGTGTTTTTTAGAACTTTTAGATTTTATTGCGACTATGACCCCACACATAAATACTTGAACGATTGACAACATCGCGGTAGTAGTTTCGGTAATAAAATAAATATCAAATTCAAAATTCAATTGTTGAAATAATATTTTTTATTTTCAAAGCAATGTTAAATCCAAATTTAACTATTTGATTTAGTGTCGAACCAATGTTGGATTTATAAAATAAAATATAAAAACAATAGAATGTATTGTTAAAAACGTATCACTATAATTATAAATGAGCAAGTTAATAAAAAAAATTTATTTGAATTAAGTTAAACTTATATAATTATTAATTAGTCCTACATTTACAAATTACTAGTCGACAGAAAATTATTTCAGATAGTTAAGTTAAAAATAAAAATGGGAAAAAAGCATTAACTTAATTCGATTACAAAAAAGGGTATTCGAATTTTTTATTACAAAAGTTGGAGGTTAAGTGAAATTATATTTTACAAAAATAAAATTATTAATATTTCGTTAATGTTTTTATACAATCGTTATAGTACAATATTTATAATAAATAGTTTCTATATTATGTAATAAATAGTTAAAAAATATGAATTTTAATTATAAACGAATTCAGGCTAATGGTAAAATACGTAATTAACATAAAAATGGACTTACATTTATAGACTTTAAATTTATATACGTTTAAAAATTAAATTGAATATATTTTGAATTTTTAAAAAAAATATGTAAAACGTTTATATCCAGCGTGTTAACTAAACGAGAAAAGTTAAATTAACACAATGCATATTTAAACACATTTAATTGATTACTTAATAGAAAAATTATTTAATAAGTTAACTTTGAACCTATGACTCTGACAGAATTTCCATTTCTATAAATCGTATCAAATACAAATTTAATTCAAGAAATCCATTAATATTCTTACAATTATAGTTTTATTTTTAATTTCTGTTGTAATTTTATATTGTGGCCGAATATCGTCAGTTATCGGTCAAAAGTTTTTTTATTCTACATCGTCGAATAACAGGAACCGTTATTATTAGAACAATGTTCGCATTCTTTTGATTATAGATAGATACCTATAACCTATTTGAATTAAATAGAATAAAAGTGAAACAATTTGTTGGCGATACATATTAATGAACCCAGTTGAATAAAATATTTTACTCAACTAGGACTAGGAAGAAATATTAAAGGTTGTATTAGAATAACGTAATACAATATATTTTGGTCAATAATATTATAACCGTTATAATATACGAGTTGATGTTAGAATTTGTTATTAGTATATTTTTGAAACGTGGGCCATTTTAATCAGCATATTCTTTTTTATTGTAAATTTATATAATATCGTTCGTTAGACGTTGACTTGGGGTATAATGGCACATGTTCATTAAAACAAATTATGAAAAGTTTTTAAAGTTTTATCTAATTTAATATAAATTCTATTTTTTTTTCTTTTTTGTGAATTTGTAACCTTTTATCATTTTATTATTATACTTAAATACGGAAGAAAAAATGTTATTAGTTATTTGATGAAGTTCTGGCTTTAACATAAGGAAATGTATTATTTTTACAATTTTTCTAAAATAGATCATATCTCTTTCTAAGTTAATTAATTTTTTATTTAAAATAATAACTCGTTAAGTTAAAATTTATGTTAAATAATAATAATTAACTCTAATTAACTGGTTAATGCCCAGCCTTGTTAAAACATTTTTAGGTTTCAAATAAATAACGTGATTTGTATACATTTTATTACGCTTAATATCTTATCTATAATGATAAATAGACTTATGAATTTATTAAACTAAAAAAATTAAGAAAGTTCTATTGAAATCTCAAAAATTTAGTATAAAATGCATTTTTAAATTTTATAAAATAAACTAAAATTTAAAAAGTTTAAACAAATTAATGTAGGTTACAATAATTACATATAGAATAATTAAATCATTTTTAATATTTTAATTTTAAAATTTTTAATTGGTTAATATTGAAGTTCTCTTAACTCGTTAATAAAGTACTTATTATAAGTATATTATTATATATAAGTACTTACATATACGTCCAATACAAAATATTCAAAAAAAAATTTTTTTAAATATATATAAGTACATAAAATATATGTAAATTTTGTTTACGTAATTATTTATAAAAACATCATGAAATTCAACGGCGAAAAAAAATAATCTAAGAAAAAAAACAATTGTTTATATAAAAATCAAACAATTTCAGAAAAAGAAAATTATAATATTCAAATTAAAAAATTTCTAAATATGATAGGAATAACCTGTATTGTGTAATATAAATAGAAAATATAGTTAGATTAATTAGTTAAATTAGTCATAATTTGACGAATGTATCTTTTAATTGAATTTAATTACACAATAACATGCTTGTTCAATGAAAATAATATATATTATAAAGAATTAACTTATGGGTCCATAAAAAATTTAAGCAAACAATATATATTTTTCTGATACTCCTTTTATATAATGATATCGGGTGACCGAGCTTTGTTCGGTACTTTTTTTTTTGTAAATCGTGTTTTGTGGAAATTATATTTAAATACGAATTACATATTGATGAAATATGAATAATAATGTTTTTTGATCTTACCGACATAATAATCAAAAATTATGAATTAGTTATTGTATTTAAAAAGTTTCGGGACCAGATTTTTAAGAAATACAAAGAAGTTATGGAAAATATTTTTATTTGGCTTTGAACATAGTCACCTTTTTTTCTATACAAATATTTAAATGCTTGCACAGTCGCTGGAAATTTCTAGAGAAATTGTTTTCTGAAATGCTTTTTAACAACTTTGTCACATTTTATTGGATGACCTCTACATCATTAAAACGCTCTCTTTTCAAGGTAGTTTTTAAGTTTGGAATTAAATAAAAATCAGCGCGAGCCAAATCTGGTGGATACGATGGATGGTTAATAACGATAAACGATTTTTTCGTCAAAAATTGAGTTACCAATATTGACGAAAGTGTAGGAACATTATCATGTTGTAAGAACCAATCATTCGTGCAGTATAAATTTAAGCGCACTCATCATATTTTTTTTCAAAAGTCAATCGAAAGAACTTTGCGTAAAACAGTGTAAATACTCTCTACTAATTTTTAGTTATTTTCACAATATTTTAACAGATAAACGCCGATTTCCAGAAAAAGCAAATCACGCACGAATTCCGTGTTCCCAACATTATTGAAAGTGGAGGGGAAGCCTTTCTCTTTGATTGTCTTCCAGTGACTCACTGTTAAACCGTGAATAACATTTGAAAAAACTTTTTCTTTAATTTTAAACAAATTTTAATTATAGCTCTTTGTTGCTTTGTAAAAATTGTGACACGATGCTATGAACACCTGTATTTCAAACTGGTACAAGGTGATTATTGAAATAGTTTATGGCTATCGGACTTTTAGAGCCCATATTGACGGTAATTATATTACGTCCATATTAATGGATCATAGATAATATTGTATAAACCCATTGATAAATAAATTGTTCTGAAACTTTTTGAATACTTTGTATATAGATAGTAGTGTAAATGTTGATACTTAAAATTGAGCGATACGTTAATTTATCCGTTCATATTGCAGTAAAACGTAACTAATTTTAAATTATTCATGAAAATTTGTCTATTTTTAATGTTTTTGAAGATAATTACACTGTACTTATCTTTATTAATTTAAATTTCGAGTGTGAATATTATGTGTGATTTCGCAAACAAAATATTACCTGCACACTTCTATAGTTGTAAAATAATTCATAAGCACCTATGAAGTTGAATATAGGATGTGGCGGAAAAATAATAGACTGTTTTTTTATCATATATTTTCGCACCTATTTAGATAAATATAATTTATTATTAGTTAAACAACACCACTGCTACATTAAAAAATGTAAATATTAAACGCAAATTAAATTTACGTTAAAATTGATTTCGATACTTTGGTAATATAATATATAGAACAATAGCAAATGCACGAATTTACAAAAACATCGTGTAAAAGTTGAGTATATAACATATATAATATTCAAATACAGAAATATCAAACATTTTAATTAAAAAAGAAAAATCAACGATATATATGTATATATATATATATATATATATATTATTACTTACGAAAATCGATTTGAAAGAAAACTTTTTTTATTAATTTTTTCTTTGTAGTTGTGAATTTATATTCGGAATTTAAATTTCATTCATTTAAAAATAATTATGTTAAACAATTTTTTTATTTTTGTTTAATATTATATATCCAAGCTTGTATTACATTCTCATATCTCGAATACACGAATTACACATGTCCGAAACGGATATATTGACAATTTTGTAACAGTATACTGAATATTTAAGAAAATTATTTTAAAAAAATCGAAAAATGTGGCAGAAAAAGTATTAAATAGATACGATTTGTATAAATTTGTTATAAGAAAGTAATTAGTATTTCATGTAAATATCCAAGTACTCCTTCTATACGAAAACGTGTTTACAAGAAAATAATAAAAAACATTATTGTAAAACCAATACATTCTTCGCTTCGTTTAAAATCTAAAATTCTAGGAATTCAATTAACAATTTTTATTATTCCTAAAAAAATGTTATATCTAATCCACTTAGCCAAATAATAAAATATGGAAAAGATAACAAACAGTATGTTTGGAGGTTGAATAATGTACAATTTAAGTACAACAAATAACTTTATCTTTTTCGGTAGTTCGTGAAATTCTTTTAATAAAAAGGGAAAACAATTGAGAATATTTTTTATACACTCAATATAATAAGTATTTTTTGATTGCTAAATCTATTTCTGACTGTAGTCACTATTCGATACAATTCGAATTAAATAAACAATTAAATAATTTGTTAAAAGAGGATGAAATCTCTTCACTCTTAGATCGCATAACTAAAACTTTGAAATTATGTACGACAGTCAAGTTCTGTTTGCAGAGTCATTCTTCGTTATTCAACCTATTTGATTTTATACATAAGCCTAAAATGAACATTTTTATTTTTATTAAATATTCAAATAAATATTCAGTAAGCCTAATAAAATAATATTCGTATGGCCATAGTAATATATAGACAAATTATCGTTTTGTTCCATACGACCTAAAAATATATTTTAGAGCTTAAATCATTTTAACATGTTATAATGTATGTTATAAAAAAACAAAAATAATAATTTCGAAAAATAATTAAGTAAATTCTTTTGTTCCTACTACGATTAATATTATTTAATATTTATATATAGATATAATAAATTTTTTATTTTGGCGTTTTTTAAACAGATTTGAGTTATTATGTTTTTATATATCGTAGAAAGCCTTATACCTGGAAAACAATGTTCTTAAAATATATTAAACTTTTTATCATAATTGTATATAACATGAATTACCTATTTAATTGATATAATTTCATCATAAAGTGTAGAGAATTAAATTGGAGATAAATGACGGAAAAGTTTATAATTATTTATTATTTTTTGTTAGTAAATCACGTCTACTTACTTTATACCAGTTCGAATGAGCATTGATGAAAACGATATGGCAAATAACTGAACATTGATTTTGTTAATTAGAAATAATTAATTTTCGTCTTTAATGCAACTAAAAATAATAAAGGCGTTTAATTGTCCCATGTTCATTTCTCAACGCAAATCTCTTTCCAATACACTACTTATTTATAAAATCTCCTTTAATATTCCATTTATTTTCTCCACTTATTTTGAACTACTTGGATCACTGATCATTTATATTTACTATAAATAATGTTAATGTAAGTACGAGAAACAAATCTACTTTTTTACACAATAATAACGGTTTCACGAGCCATTAGTATCTTCTATATATACTTATGCTATGACGAAAGACATACTATTACGTTAGTTCTGTCGAAAGTTAATTATATTCACACAAAGGTACGAGTACACAATTATGAACAAACACGTTGAATTCTGTAATAATTTGCACCACGTGTCATTAATGATGCATACGTACCTATTAAGGGACTGTCCATTATTTCGTATTTTACCGATATTGCTACTGCCTGCGAACAAAATATAGAAACAAACCAGTTAAACGTGTAAGTATATATGTATATTACAGTTCTATAAATATATTATAGTTTTGTAAATGTAAAAATTGAAGTACTTAAGTTTTTTGCGCATATTTTATTGATGTTATTGTTCGGAATGGGCTACAGGGATATTATACATTTCAACGTTTAAACACGCCTAAATTAATATTTTGTAATAAACATTCATTTCATAAACATATATAAACAAATATATGTTCGTCATTTCGTGTATAATCGCATTGTTATTCATTCGTCGGCGATATAATTATTTGAATTTTTTACGTACGTAAAAACGACGACGAGCAAACAAATATCGTAAAATACGTGAACGGCACGACCCGTCGTGAATCTCTACAGGCTGGTGCGTTCTAGTCGAGTTACCGGTAACGTTGGGTCAAGGTAGCGCCATGCGCGAAAAAAAACACGGTTTAAACCGCAATGACGGTTACGGGTACGGCAAGTCCAGTAGTGTGCGTTTATCTGGTATCCGCTATCAATAACATTCAGTTATCACGACGTAAGACCGTGGAAGCAGCGGATATTTGTGAGTTTATTGTATCCTTTTTAATTTATTATATCGGAAAAAGTAACCGTTACTCGTTTATAATAAATAATCTCGTTTATCTCGTTCGTTTTATTAGCCTTTTTATTTCCCTCCAAACACTGCCATGCTTTGAACCACTACGCGCTTCAAGTTATCACATAACAATCTAACAATGGATTCGTCAAGCGGACAGGATAATAACACGTCCAAGTACAACGAAGAAGACAGTTTGGACCCTAGAATTCAAGTACTACGTCGTTGACGTTAAAGTTTTTTTTTTCTGAATTTACGAAATTTTGATTCGATTTTTTATATTTAAGTTGGAGCTTGAAAAACTAAACTCTTCAACAGATAACATAAATAAACTTGAAATCGAACTAGATGTAAGTACATATATATACTTTATTCGTTTTAAATTACTCTTGAAAATTGAAAATATCGTTTAATTCGTCGTAATAGATATGTTACTAGTATAGCGTATAATACTAGGTTTATTATTACACGAAAGGCAAAAAAGGATTCTATCTGTTGACTAATAATTCTGTATTCTTTAAAGTTCTACTATACTGCTTCAGAGAATTATTTCCATAACATTTAAAATTTTTTTTTATAATATTTCATTTATGAAAAAACTGTTTTTTAATGAAGAAATAAATTATCTTTTTTTTGAAATTTTACAATAACGATGTTATTTATTATTCTTTGACCCGAGAATATTAATTTATTGTTTATAATATCTTGATGTTCGATTTTACTTAAGAACTTTTTTATAAACATATTAAGATTTATATTAATTTATACGTTTTACGATAGGAAGCAAATACAACATTTAGAATGTTGATGGCTGAAGCATCAAGACGATTAAAAGTACGAGCCCGCAAACTAGGTTCATGTATTGATAAAGCTCGACCATTTTATGAAGCGCTTAATATGTCTAAACAAGCACAACAACAATGTCAAATTGCAGCTGTTAAATATCAACGAGCAAATGGTAAATCCAATAAAGTTAAAATTATTATCTGTCAATATTTTTCTTTTTAAGTTAAAAATTTCTTTTTAACTATCATTTTACAATAATAATTCTTTAATATAGTTGTATTAAAATTATGTAGGTACACAATATTAATTAAAGCTTATAAATAATTTAGTGATCACATTAATATTTTTATTTTATAAAGTATAGATTTGAATACATACCAAAATACTTGAATACTTCACTCTGTAATTTTTTGTACTATAAAAAGATGTGCCAGAGTAATATTGGTTTGTAACAATATACTATTCATTTTTTATAATTAATACAATATTTTAAGGAAGAGACTTGTCAAGTGTTTATTATCTTATCATAAATAGTTTTTAATATAATGTGTAAACCTTCTTTGATTGGATAGTAAGATTGTGTGTACTATATAATATAGCTATGTCTTAAATATTATTATTCTTTGAATAAATATATTTTAATTTTAATTAAATCTAATGTTTTAACAATAAAACGTAAAAATATATAATTTAGAAAAGTTAATTTCTTTAAAATAAGAAAAAATTTAAACATACGTTTAAGTATTACTCTAAGTAATGTTTTTTTTTTAAGAATAAAAAAGTTAAGTTAAATTTATATTTTTTAAAATAATTTAATTAAACTTATTTTATTTGGTTTTTATAATACTCATTAGCTTTATATATATTTGTATTTTCTTTATTGTTTTTATTGATATGTAACATTTTTTTAAAATTTCTTTATACATTATTCAATTTTGGATTTTTTAAATTTATATCAGTTGCTAATAATAGACTTATTATTTTAAATATATAAAGGTTATCATTAGTTATGAGATATAATAATAGATACAAATTAAGTTTATTGTAATTACTATTTATATATGTTGTAAATACATACAGAATAAATAATATTTAATTAATCATACACGCAAGTAAGAATGGCCAACTGGTAGTTTGCCAAGTCTTAGTTTAGATTATATATCGAGCATTTACGATTTCGTAATTTTTTATAATTTTTAAGTTATTAGTATGTATAATGTAACTAAATTGTTTTAAAAGATAATACATTTTTTTTAAATGGCTCTCTAATTGTAATATGTTTAGTTTAACTTTATTGACACGAGTAATAGATTAATGGGATAAATCTAATTTTGTTATTATAAATTCAATAAAACTATCCTAGAAATCTAATGAGATTATAAGTATATACATATATATTTTGTATAATAAGGCTAACTGAAAAGAATAATTATCAATAACCAACCGATTGAAGACTTAATTGAAGAGCCCAACAAATTACTTATGAAATAATCATAAATTATTATTTTAGTTAATTAATGTTAATAATATTAATTAATTTTTTTTTAAATTTATAATAATGTGATAGATATTTCACAACAGATTATTTTTTATTTATAATTTAATTTGAATTATATTTAAGAAAAATTAAATTTAATAATAATAATATACTTAAATTATTTGAATATTAATATATACTAAATTCATTATAAAAACTATATAGTTTATATTGGTTTAATAAAATATTAAAATATTTTAATTTTTATTTAAATTTATAATTTGTGTTCCTAATAATTGAGTTTTGTACATTTTTAGAAATTCATCAAGCTGCTAAAGAGACTGTAGCTTTAGCTGAGACACGATTTCTCAGTAAGCAACATGAATGGAAGTTTGACAGTGCTTGGCAAGAAATGTTAAATAATGCTATTCTTAAGGTATTTTTCTATAGTAGACCTATGTCGTCTATTATCTTTCACGCTTTTTAATTTAATTTAAATCATTTTCATTTATCTAAAAACTATTGTGTTTATTTTTGCACCATAACTAATTACATAATTGTATATTAATTGAAAATTCAACCTTTGTAAAATAATGAATCATAAATTCTTATATTCTGAGTAATTAGTTTTTATAACAATAATATAACTGTACAATATTCAGTTTTTGTGACTCACCTTTTAAATAATTGTGTTAGTAAATTCTGAATCCAATTTATAGGTAACAGAAGCTGAAAATCAAAAGACTGAAAGTGGGCGTGAGCATCAAAGAAAAGCTGCTCTCTATCAAGCTGCTGAACAAAAGGTATACATTTTGAATGAGTTAATTTGTTAACATTAATTAAGCATATTTTAGGTTCAAATGTTGGAGCAAAAGTTTAAGCGTAGTATTATTAAATCTCGTCCATATTTTGAAGAAAAATATTTATGTGAAGGTCAGTTAGCTGCACAAAAAGAGACTATTATTCAAATCCGATACGCTGTGCAGCATGCTAAACAAGAATACTCAGCTTGTTTGCACAGACTTGAACAGATCTCTGAAGAAATTCATGTGCAACGACAAAATAATAAACTTATGGTATTTTATCAGTAAAAGTTTATTGTTTATTGAATTTTTCTTGTAAAAATCTACTTTTTATATTATGGTTTATTGACAGGAATGTTCGCTGCATGGTCCACGGGAACCTGGGGTTGGTGCAGAAGTTTCATCTATGGTTAACAGTTGGCAAGAGATTGGTAATAGAAAGGAAGCTAACAGTATGGAAAACATAAATTTAGATTGGAACTTGGATAAGTGTGATTCAAGAAGCTTGGGTAGTTTATCCATGGATACCAGTTCCATTTTGAGCGACGCAGATGACTTGGATTTTGACGACGATAGCCATGTGACTATGGTATAATATTTTATAAACCTAATAGTTAACGACGACGATCTGTCTGAGTGAATTTGTTTATTTTTTTTGTTTTGTCTCGTATTAGGAGTTAGAACAACTACGTCAAAAAGTACGTGATCTCGCCACCAAGCCATTGATG
>JAIPRN010001179.1:0-27155 GCA_025469175.1 Geopemphigus sp. TES_GeoC_2020 | reverse complement strand
AGCAGCCGTCGCGGTCTCCATCACGCTGAACGTGGCGTACGGGCATACGTCGTAGTCGATGCTTTTGTCGCCGCCGCTCGCGCACATCTTTTCACCGCCAGAATCGTCTCGCATTCGCAACGTGGTATAAGCCGTAGCGTAGTTAACGACGACGATCTGTCTGAGTGAATTTGTTTATTTTTTTTGTTTTGTCTCGTATTAGGAGTTAGAACAACTACGTCAAAAAGTACGTGATCTCGCCACCAAGCCATTGATGATGGAAAATAAAAGGACTGAAGAGGTAGAAGGTGTTGAAGACCGAAAAGGTTGGGAAAGTGAGTTAAATGCTACTGTTGACAAATTGGATCGAATGATGTTGAAACAGGAGTGCGAAAAATCACAACAGCAATCACCTGTTTAACGTATAGTCAGTGAAAATCAAACCTAAACCTTAGGCTTTCAATTGGTCTCTGTTGATGATTGGCCAAAATAAATTGAGACAGGCAATCTTATTGTGTGATTGGTTTGGTCTCCTGTCAATGAATGTCGTCATGTTTTCCAGTGCACTTTGTTAACGTTGACAACTCGACTAATATTAATTTAAAATTTCACGCCTACATTTTTCCGTTCAGTAATCGTAAACCAAGGTAGCTTAGTGTTGAGCACAATATCATTTAATTTTATTGTAACTAAATTAAGATTTTTAGGTAATCTAATATTATTGACCATAATTGAAATAAATATGGATATAATATTGTTTATGTTAAAGTAAAGCAATAATATATACAATAATCTAGTATATGGCAATTGTTTACCATGTCCACGACTTAATGTTGTTTATATTATTATAAAAAAAAAAACAAATTAATAACTTTGTTCTGATATCAGTATGATTTATAATTCTTTTGTCACATTACAGAGTTTACCTTATCTAAATGACAACAAAATAAAAATAATTATAAAATGTGAGTATATTTTTTTTAATATCGATTATAAATTCCTAACATCATTTTACTTTTGTTAATATTTTTTCTCTTTTATAACTTATTTTTATAAATCAATTTTAAATGTAACATTATTTATAATTTTTGAAAAAAAAAACAGTATATTATATATACAAACACACATACAGACACATACTTACATATAGACACACACACCCACATACATATATATATAATATTTTAAACGATTAAAGAAAAATCTGTGATGATCCAATAGTAGTGTTATTTTTTTAATTTTGTTTTTCCAACTTCTATTGTCATTTAATACGCACGATTTAATTGTAATGTCTGCGCGCTCCTCTGGATTCTGAAAAACAAAAATAATTATACGTTTCAACATTTTTATGATGTCTGTTATTGATGGATTATGGTGTCATTGTTATTATAACAATATCGTATTAAAAAATACGTAAGATAATTTATGTACGTATATACTTTTTTGTAATTACACGCGCCTATTATTGGCTCGTCGAATCGAGTTACTATCAAAATGTTAAAAGTTAAAATTTATTTATATTTTTCTCTCGAATTATAAAAAAAAAGAATTTAGTTAAACGCCGAAATGTTCTAAAAAGTATTAAAAAAATATTACGAAAAACGAAATAAGATCTCTCCTCCACAATTATATATTGGCTTCAATAGTATTATGTTTGCGTTATTGAACAGCTTTATACCCAACACTAGTATTTGGCGTACTTTTGTACAAACAACTCGATGTAAATACACACGTCATCGGTGTAAAAAAAAACCATTTTTAAAAGTCAATTTCCGAAAACGTACGAGTAACGCTCGATTAACCGAGAATTTTCATTTAATTTAATACGCCCGTGTCGGTTACGCGGTTTTAAAACGATTTGTTTTCGCTTTTATCCGTCACTGGGGATATTACGTTGGTTCATCAGGGAATTGACGCCGCGCCGCCGGTCAATTATCACGACGAAACTATTATCCATTGTAGTACGAACAAATACGGCAACGTTCGGAAGTCACACGGCCGTGTTACCCGGCTTACGTACCGACGAATACGATAAATTGAACACGCGCCGCGGTATTCGTCGATCACGCTGAGCGCAGGCGGTGAACACGACGTTATTCACGGAACGACCGAACGACGGTTCGAGATTATCGTGGTCGTTGTTTTCCGACAAAAGCCAAACTTCGTCGTTGTATCGGAATCCTTCGTAGTAGGCGGCGTGCCCAACGACGGATTCGACGGTTGAACGTCAGTCGCCGAACTGACGCGGAGGGCCCTAGAATTTTTGTTTCGTTAATGTTACGCAAGCGCGTTCGAATTTAAGGAGAAGTGCAAAAGTAGTTAAAACGAAATTTTCGTTTATTACGCGTTCGAATACTTTATATATGTATTTATATATATATATATATATATACGCGTACAATAATTATAGTATATGCGGTATAGAGGATTTTAAAATTCCGAGGTAAATAATAGTAATCTATTTATACGACGTATAAGTTGGACAAAGGGACGAGTTGCGAACGTTCTTTCCTATTAGTATAAAATTTTTTACGTGAGTTAGCGATTTTTATTTAATCCGCTTCTTTCTACCGAGTTAACGTCGTAACTTTAAAATTAATTTTTAATAAATCGTCCGTTTATCATTTTCGTACGAACTTTTTTGTTGTTAAACCGATCAATTTACGTATGGCGATACGCCCCGAAAGTCGAAGTTGACATCCACCATTCACCCCACCACCCTTTGTCATTTTAGACGTTATTTACGTTCAGCCGTTAACATTTGCACAAGTAACGACACGAAATCGAAGTTGGAACAGCGCCCGGACGTGTTTTACGACATATATATATATATATATACATTTTTTTTTTCAAACGCGACGATATACGTTTTATAATTTATAACGCGTGTTAAAAATTGTCATCGGAAAACGGATTTGTCGTGTTCATTGAATTTCTAAGTTATTTCCCGTATAACTACGTATTTATGTTTATAAATATTCCGGACGACTTTCGAGATTGCCGGGTTCGACGATGAAATATACAATTTTTATTTTTCGGACCATATTTACAAGGTCGTTTTTAGAACTGGACGAACATAATTTTTAATCGATTTGTTGATAACGAAAGAAGTGTAAAATACCGGAAACACAAACATCTATAGACACGGTGTTCGTTTACGAATGTATTAAGATGAAATTTGTCGATTATTGGTAATTACGTTCGGTAACGGAAATTTAAAATTCGACTAATTGGTATTAATAAAAAGAAAAAGGAAAAATAGTTAATCCGAAGGAAAATCGAGTTAATATTAAACCAAACGTAATTCGTTAAGTCAACAAATGAAGTAAATGTTTATTCGCCAGCGTTGAGCTTGGTAATTTTCGAACAAATTTTGATTAATAATACATTTTTTTCGAGAAAGAAAGTGTGCTTTTTATAACGAGATGAAATTGTTCACTGCGTTGAAAACATTTGCCAGAAACGTTTTAAAATCGTGCGATTTAAAAACAAAAAATTGGGTCTTTATATCTATAGTCGACATATTCACTATACAACGAATAACATAGTAATATAAATTTAGGTATTGACTTTCAAAAGATGTTAAGTTTTAAAAAGTTATCGTTTGCTTTTAAAATAATTACGACGAAGTGGACCATAGAATGAAATAAAGCACGGTGGAGGGGGAGGAATTCATTGGCTGACTAAACAATTGTTAAATTCGTCAAAAGTTTTAGTAATGGCCCATAGTTTTCCTATTAGGTAGCGGGGATAAAAATAGCCATTTTTTTTTTTTTTGGAAAAAACCCGATATTAATACATTTAACGTATTGGTTTTTTTTTAGTTTTATCAAACATTTCTATCAGACAAATCAAGATTTTTAAAAAATCGGGTGAAAATATTGGTGAACCGAAATTGTATAGTTGTACAATCGGAATTGTCCAATTTTTAATTTACCGATTAATTTTTATAAAAAAAGCGCGATTTATGGCGATTATGTACGACGCGCGCGATTTGTAAATCGTCCGCAATTTTTTAGCCCCCTGGACCATTTGAGGTCAGTTACTTCAACGAACGATATATTTAAACACGACGAGCTACGTCTTTTATCAAAATGGACAAAACGATTAAAACTCAACGTTCGGTATGTTATGTGAATTATATTGAAGTCGCGATCGCTGCATCACGAGTCGTTTAATCTTCACGTGTTACGCGTGGTTACTTAAACATACTTCCGTAGTTCCATTGTGGTTCGCCGTGTACGACGCGTAATAAATAAATTCCGCGTCGCTGAATTCTCAATAATTTTGAACTATCAAAACGCGCCGGTAAATAATGTATACTAGACGGGGTTGGGGGAAGTTATTAGTTTTTATAACCAATTTATTAAATACTACGTTAACGCGTTTTTGGAACTAAATTAATAGTGTTACGGTCAATTATAAATTCGAACATATTAGTCGAGTAAACGGATTATAATTTAAGTGAAAACGGGTTTTCTTTTTGTATAAGCTATCGTGGTTTAATTGTTTTTAGTTAACATAATATACCGGTCGGGAGAGAAAAGGTTTATATACCGGGTCAGCTTTAATATTTAAATATTTGGTATTTCCGACGGGATTAAAGCCAATTTCAATTTAACGCGGACCGAATACGTGACATTTTGGTATTCGAATTTATCTAAACTAAATTTCTTGCAGGAAACAACGAGTGTTCCGATAGCATTCGACGGAGACTTCACCTGTCGTGGTATCGTGTGACTCTTTTCCCTGTTCCCGAGAACGAATACAAACGAGTAATTAAAGGAAAACGATTTTCCGACATTAATAATCCGGTGTAGGAAAATTAACCGGGGAGGCGACAAAAAGGCGTACGAAAGAAGGAATTTAAACGGTATACATCGACGCGGAGCATAAACGACGCACAATCGTAACGCGAAGACGTTAGGGGAACGACGTGATATTTACGTTTTATTAAATACGCTAATTATTTTTAAAGCGGAAATTCCCGTTAATGTTTGGTTCGCTATCGGGTGGACATCTTTTTACGAAGTGAATACTTTCGTTTATATTTTACGTACCTAGACTGTCCTCGGTTCGAAAACCGTACGCTAAACGCGAAGAGAAGTAATAAAAACTTTTTTTTTTATAAAATGTAGTCCGGTTAAGATGTTCGGGACTTTCGTTAACAATATTTCGGTAATACGTTACATATATATTACGCGAATAATAAAAATGACAATCACCCGAGCTCTGTTTTCTCGCTGTGTTCGACGACATCTTGCGACACTGTTCGTCGTTCATGTCCGTCATGAAATGCACGGGTGTCATGGCTTTCCGGCACGACTTGGCCGACGTCAGCGGAAGCGTCTGCTGGTTGGATATGTACGATATTTCTGGAATATTTCGAAATCGAGGTGTATAATGTGTTCAGTGTATTACACTTATTGGACGTATGGGCGCATGTATGGACAGTGGTGTAATATTGGAGAGTGTACGCGTACAGGTTTGGAAATTTTCTTGAAATTTTATAGTTGTCCGCGTACGCATTTCATATCTTTACATTCGTACACCAAAATACCGAATACATTGTAACGTTTGTTTAAAAATTGAGCGATATAGATTTATTTATACGCTATATACAATAACGTTTCGTTTGTAAAATGACACAATTGAATTCGGAACGTATGGATTCCGTTAGGGACGTTTTGTTTATTTTCTCTTTCCGAGTGGAGTGACGACTACAAAGGAGTATTGTGGAATTGTATCCGATAGACGCGTGTCCACGCAAAGTATTGTTTAGAACCTTAAAGTATATAGCCGAGGTTTCCATAGGATTTTACGAAATACAAAATATTTTTAAAACGATAGTCACGACCGTATTTAGGGAATTTTTTATTAGAAAAGGTATTTCGAGGAATAATATATATATATAACGGCGTGTTGATTAAAACTTTTAAGAAACCAATATTAAAAACGGGTAATTACTTTCGGTTTTACTTGTTCGATATTTAAATTTACTCGAGAGTCTCGATTGATTACAAATATGAATCATTAATATGAATTCAAATATGAATCAAAGCGTTTACGCGAAAAGATTCGTCGAATACGTTCTGGAAAATGTCGTAAAGGAAACTGACCACGATTGTCGATCGATCAGTCCTGTAGGGAATAATCACAGTCATCCGCCAAAATTGGCCCACACGAGACTTGCCGTTATCCGAGGCTACGAATTGCGACGATATCGAGATACCGACGAGACGAATGAAGCCGCGAACCGAACGAACGTCACTTTGGAACAGTACCGAAGAAATAATTCTCCGAAAACATAACGCTCGTTAAGTTGGACAATTATCGACGGAGGACAATATGGGCGGATGGAATTTCGTTTTGAACAGCGCGATCGAACCGTCGGTATATTTCGTGGCGTACTGACCATAGGACTTGTCGATCAGACCGCGTATGTTGCAGTCGGGCGTCTCGTAACAATCGGTCTGGCTGAGCGCCCTGAGATGCGCGGGCGGTATCCTGCCGTCGATCGAAGGCGTAGCAGCCGTCGCGGTCTCCATCACGCTGAACGTGGCGTACGGGCATACGTCGTAGTCGATGCTTTTGTCGCCGCCGCTCGCGCACATCTTTTCACCGCCAGAATCGTCTCGCATTCGCAACGTGGTACAAGCCGTAGCGTATTCGATCCGTTTCTCGGCTTCGTAACTGCATTTCCTCTCGATCGTACCACCGCCGCCGCCGCCACCACCGCCTTCGCTTCTTCCACGCAAGTACCGCGTGCTGTCATTTTTCCTACACGGCCAAAACAAACGAAAAAACCGCGTTAATGCCGAGGCGACGGCGAACGGGTATCCGACTCCATTACGACGGGTATTTACAGCCGGGGTCGAATAATTCTTCTCCCGGGACTTGGGCACGGGTTAGGTTAAGTATGACGCTGTCTGTTCTTGAACGTACAGCTAAAGATTTCGTTTCTCTCGATACGCGAATTATTTTCCCCCCTGGACTCGGACACAATTATTTCGACAATTATCGTACCTTATCACGTACGGGATACTACGAAATAAATCGGATTTAACGAATGTTCAAAAAGTTAACGGTCGATTTGTCAGAACATCGCGAGCGGTTGGCTTTTATTGTTTTACGAAAATGGCCGAGAACTTTGTAGCTAAACGGACGGAAAACGTAGGAAATACGGTTTGTATTCGTCGAACGTTACTTTGATAATATGTGGTAGTTCACGGCAACTCGTACAAAACGAACGACTATTTTATTAATACAAACAATTGTTCCGGTGGAAAACATTTGATTACGATCGAATTTGGGCGTATTGTAAATGTTGAACATTGTATTCGATACAAATGTATCGGCGTTTGACGTCGAGCGATTCGTTTAAAAGCATTCGGGTAAATACGAAGAGTATTGGCGTTTTCCTCGTGATTTTCGAAGTGGAAAAATATTAACTATAATGGCGGTAAATCAAAAAGAATACAACGGTAATCGTAACATTTCCGCCAAGTCGTGTGCGAATAACGATGGATATTCGTCAGATATGTACAACGTTTCGAGAATACAAAGAACACGCTTAAGAAAACAATTTCGGAATAATCAAATATTTTCGTTTTGATTATGTGCTTTTGTAGGACATTGAGTTGGTTCGTTCGATTGTTATACTTTCGAAATACGCGAAACTAATAGATTATAATTTTGTTCGCAAACAAACGGTCGAAGTAATTTTTATTTTTTTGAAAATCACGTTACACGTAAATTGCGTATGTATAATTCAGCATATTTACGATGAATACAACTATTAGGCGTTTGTGTAATACGCGCCCTACAAATAATCAATGGTGGAACAAAATGTAGTATTGCGGTATTAATTGTACGAAATTATGCGTGTTAAGACGCATCGTTTGCGAAAATGGTCGTATAATACGTAATAAAAATACGACAACTTACGAGATCGACGTTTTTGTCGGCGATAATAAAGTATGACGTTACGCAATATATATATTATCGATACTTATTGTGTTTCGACGGCTATTGATTGTAAATCGTTGTTGATATTGTTACTTTTTGGGGTGGGGAGGGAACCGTTAACAGATACCGAAGACGAACGAGAAAAAAAACGTGTCTTAACTTTCGAGAGCAAGTCAAACACGCGAAAAAGAAAAATGAATAATTTTAAGCCGTCAAGCACTCGCGGTTCTGCGCGTATACGTTCGTGTGTGTATTTGCATATTTATACAAGACCTTATAAATGGAAATTATTAACCTTATTGTGTAGGCGAAGGAATAGAGCGTACATTAAATTGAAATCTACACGCGCCGTACTCGTTTTAAGTACTGTTTATTTATATAATAATTCAGGAAATTGACGATGACGTTAAACTGACTTGGAGTGTTAAATTAATATAGTTTTACGTATCGCGTTAAACGCACTTAACATAGGTTTGCATAACAATAATGTCGTTTATATATATATTTATGTTTTTTCGTAGTTTTGTGGTCTCGGTAGATTGCTTAAAAAAAAATACGATAGATACGTGAAACGTAATAAATCGTAGAATAGTTGTGCGATATTATCTGACTTGTTTACTGCGTAATATAGACAATTTGATTAGTTATTAATATATACGTAGTGTTAAAAATGCTCGCGATTTAACGTTATAGACAAATATTACGTTTTATCCCGACGACGTGGGTTTTACAAGGACGTTGTTAGTGTATTTCGAACACGGTGTCCGTTCCAGAATAACGAGTGAATTTTTTTCGTAATCGGTTATATATTCGTGAGTGTACGCAACATATTTATTTATTTATTTACACGCCGGAAAAGTTTCTCGCGGAGACTCCGTAAGCTGAACACGAATAACCTAGAATAGTTCGACGAATTTTGTTTTCGGTACTTTTTGCGAAAAACCAGTGTTCGTATATTATTGCACTTTTCGGGTCGTCGTTGTTGAGTGAACCGCGTTCCGTCGGGATCGCGTGATTTCGAACGCGACGATCAATATCATTAGGTTTCGAAAATTTGGATAATAATCAGTAATAATAATACAGTATTGGCACGCGCTATCATTTTAAATAATCCATTAATGTCAGTAAACGAACATTTTATAATTCTTTAATTAAACGAAACGATATTTTTAACATTCATATTATTGAAATGAAATTGGGCGATGAATATTTCATAGTTTTTTTGATAATTAACTTATTTCGGAAAGTAAATAGCGTACTTGTTTTTAATTTTTTACGAATCTTAAAGTAAAGTGCTAATGTAATCGTATAAAATATATAAGTTTGAAATAACACCGAATATTTTCGTTGAATTTAGATGAATATTGGGAAAATGGTCATTAATCATAATTATTATTTTTAAATAAATTGTTTTTTAACAATTACGAAGAAGGTTTATTATTTTTATTTTTGTTTCTAATCTATTATTTATATTTGTATAACGTCCAATTATAAATTGTCGAATAAACTATTTAGTGAAATAAAGTAAAAGTTTTATCAATTGATATAAATATTTACACATGCAAGGAACGACCATTTAGTTAATATTTATAATTAAATACAATTAGAATATTCAAAATAAAATAATAAAAAGATATAACTTATGTTATTTATAATTTTTCTGAAATAAAGTAGCTTAGTAAGATTAGAAGTTAATTAATTAAACGATTAATCAAATATTGGTGAAAAGTTACTCGGGTAGAAGAAAAATAGAAATATTTGTATAATAATATACGTGTAGTTTATTAAATAAGCTTTTGACGAATAAGCAGTATATGTTTTAAAAGTAATGGTACTTTAAAATACTGGTCTGAAGTAGAACCTCGTCCTGGTTCTTCTAATTGCACTCCAACATTGACAAAATGTTCTACATAAGCACTGAAAGGCGCTGTGGTGTTATATTTAGCGTAAGTTTGGTTCGAAAAATGATAAAAAATATATTTATATTGTTGTCTTTGGGCAATAACGCGAAATTCTGTAAAATATTTGTCATTTCACGCTTTCTATTTTTAACTGGAATATCTTCTAAAATTGTACATAATTTTGTGACTAATTTTTTAATGTAATTTTAATAAATTGTTTAAACCAACGCGGTTATGTATATCAAGTTAGTAAAATTTAATTATGCGAGTCACCCTGTTACTATTAAATAAAGTAATTTTTAAAGTTAAAAGTTAATATCTAAATTAATTTCTAACTTAACTTTTGCGTTTTAACTAGTGATTGTCTAATTTTGTGTAATAGACTGTTAATATATTTGATGTAGCTGACGATTTTAATGTTTACACGCCTTGCAACGAATTTCTCGTATTTTGGATATAAATAACGTTTATTTCGTTTAAAATCATTTATGTCAACTAACAGTAAGATACAAAGACCAAATTCAGTATATTCAATAATAAAAAGAAAAAAGATGCGTGTAATGGTATTAGTTTCGCTTCAAAAATTATTTATTGTACAATCAATACGAGAACGAAAACCGCGATAAGGTTTTATCTCATACTGTTTATTATTAAACGCCAATAGGCCATAATTACGCAAATGTTTACATTTCGTAAACGATTTTAGTTTTATCTTTGATAGAACATACGTTAGTATTGCGCTTGTTAGACTCGGTTAAACTTACGAGTTTTTTTCTGTTTTTTTTTTCGATGTTCGAGTATTTTTGTTCGATAAATAAAATGCGCGGCTTTATCTATTTTATCCAACGCGATATTGTAACGCACGACTTTTTCGATTTTTTCCTTTTTTTCCAATATCGACACGCAAAACGTACACGAATATGCGGCACGCTTTGTGTGCATTGAGTGTTCGCGTATGAATAATTTCAATTACACTGCGTGGATTCGTTTCAATTGAATTCTGTTAGTGTTTTCGTCGATCATTTTTAATAATAAACATATTACATCACGCAGATAAAAAACCTCCGCCGTGAATTAAATCTCTACCGTTTCGCGTAGTTAAACTATTCTACTTATAAACGGCAATCGTCGAATATACCGACCCAATAACAATAATTTTGCTTCGTGCCTTCGCTTTCATATCGAATTCAATGTTAGAATAAACTTTTTACAATAAAAATCACACGAAACTGGTCGTTAACGAATTATAAATACGTAATATAATGTAATATATATAAATATCTGTCGTGTTTACCGTCTTTGGATCACGACGCAAATGCATATACAAAACGACACGATACAGACGAGCGCGGAACCGGCCGGCACGTATTTGTGCATTTGAGCAAAACTTGGTACGACCAGATCGTCGTCGTCGTCGTCGTCAACACCACCGGACTGGTTGTCGTCGTAAACTTCCATCGGCACTTTATCTGCGCAAACAAAATAAATATAAATATATTTATAGATTGAGTTAAATACTTCGTACCGTATAATTTTGATAATTTCACTTATAGGAGCATGGTTAGCGTATTAACATGAAAAACGTAAATAATCTACGACTATCAGTACTTATTACGCCAGATATTAAATTTTCAGCAGTATTTAAATATTTTCGAGTCTAAAAATAAAGAATATTTTGATTTTTTGTTTAAGTTCTGAACAAAACGAAGAACGTATTTTGATTTTATGACGATGCGTATTTTGTTTTATTAATATTATATTATTATTTTGTAAATAAGCCTTCTCTTTGATACAATTTTACGAGAAAGAAAAGAACGAACTGAATGATTGAATATTCTTAATTTTAATTACGATTTTTTAAACTACTAAATCGTCCAAATTTTCCAAAATAAAATATTAAGAATAATAACTAATGTTCCATGATTCATACGTAACGACAACCTTCACAAAGATCTTCAAATTATTAAAATCTATGACCATATAAGCGCCTTAACTGTAAATTTTCATAATTCATTTCGTAAATCAACAGGTTCACTCCACTACAACTTGCATACATGTCCACCATCACCAAGACGCCTAAGACGTGATCGTCCAAACGATTTATTAGCAAATTAATATTACATTATTGTTCGTTATCATATGTCTTAATTATATTCTTCACCTCTACACTGTTATATTATTATTTCTAATGTTTAATCAACATTAAGCATTTTAACTATATGTTTATATTATTATTATTATTATAATTACTGTTATGTTATATTACCATATATTACCTATTCTGTAAATATGCGTAGATGTAGAAAGCTTCCATAGGCTAGGAATGTCTTATTTTAGAAATTAAAAAAAAAATTACTAAATTGTCAAATTTTAATAATTATTTAACGCATATTACCTAATATAAAGTAGTATTACTGGCAATTATTAGAATCTAATTGCGTAGGTTTTATAATATAACGTACCGCATTAATATTATTATTATATCGAGATTATGTACATTCCAAAAATGATTGTCACGTGTATAAACGAACGTATATATTTACAATATAGTTCTATATATTACTTTTAGAGTTATATATATATCATCATCATCATCATCATCATTTCCCTCGCCTTTATCTCATCTATTTGGGATCAGCCACTTTCGTTCTAAACCTTCATTTGGCCGAATCTCCCACATCCTCCACACACACACCCAGCAATCCTCATATCCTCAATCATATTCAACCACTTCTTCTTTGGTCTTCCCCTTCCTCTTCTTCCTTGTACACTCAATTCCATAACAGTTTTTATAGTTTCCCAATCTTCTCTCCTCATAACATAATCAAACCATCTAAGTCTATTCTCTATTTTATCCATAATCGACGCTACTCCTATGCTTCCTCTTATATATTCATTTCTTATCCTAATTTCTCTTGTCATCCCACTCATTTCTCTAAGCATTCTCATCTAGGTTACGCTCATTCTCTGCTCTATTTTCTTGTTCACCGCCCAACACTCTGAACCATACAACATTGCTGGTCTCACTACACTCTTATAGAACTTACCTTTCAATCTCATTGGAATTCTCTTATCACACAAGATACCAGACGCTTTTCTCCATTTGATCCACCCACACCTAATCCTATGATTTATATCCTCATCAAACCCCCTATTATTTTGTACAAAGGACCCTAAATACTTAAAATATTCAACCTCTTTTATTCCGTCCCCATCTATAGTCATTTCACTTCTCGTTTTATCTACTTGTTCCTTTTCCTCAAACTTATACTATATATACTCTGTCTTATTTCTATTAATCCTTAATCCCTTTCCTTCCAGAGCTAATCTTCACACGTCGAATCTTTGACTAACTTCCTCCCTACTTTCCTCTACCAACACAATATCATCCGCAAACAACATACACCATAGTACTTCCTCCTGTATCTCCTTTGTAACGCATCCCTTACTATCTATCGAGAAAAGGTAGGGGCTTAAAGCCGATCTCTGGTGCACACTTATTCAAAAGTATTTGTCAATAATGATTGAGTTCTTTTAGGATTTTTTTTACGTAAATCATTGATATCAATTAATAATCTTTGACTATTATCATCGATCATACATTTGACCTTCTTATGATATACATTTTGATCTTCTTCATCATTTAAAAAACTCAGATATTGTTTTTGAATGTCTCGTAGTTTCTGTTCAATTTCTTCCTCCATTATACTCGATTATTTTAATCGTAAATTCTAAATGACGAAAAATAGCCAACGGCAAAGTTGTAATTCACACTTGACGGATTTAACAGTGAAACAGTACCTGATTATTTTCAAAAATATTCTGAAAAATGTCACGAGCAATTTCTAACAATAAACAGCACCTTAAAATCTTCTGTTTCACCACGTACAATTTTAATGCTGGTACACGCTCCTTCATACATATCTTCTACTACATTAATATATGTTTTTGGTATTCCTTTCCTCTTTAACGCCCACTTTAAAACCTCTCTCGGCACCCTGTCATACGCTTTCTTTAAATCTATAAACACCATACAAAGATTTTTCTTCTTCTCCCTATACTTTTCCACAAGTTGCCTCACACAAAACAGTGTTTCCATAGTTGATTTCCCTGGCATAAAACCAAATTGATTTTTGGTCACTAACGTCTCTCTTCTTATTCTCATATCCATGACCTTTTCCCAAATCTTCATACTATGGCTCATCAGCTTTTTACCTCTATAATTACTACATTCTTGTACGTCTTTTTTACCTTTAAATATCGGTATCACTACACTCTTCCTCTACCATCACTTTATTAAAAAGATCTTTTAACCACCTTAGGCCAACATACCCTAACATTTTCTACACTTCCACTGGCACTTCATCTGGTCCTACAGCTTTTTTCTTCTTCATCACCCTTACAGCCTTCCCTACCTCCTTCTCGCTAATTAAGTCCGTTTAACCATCGTTCCACGGGATATCTTCTACTGCCTCTCTTGAATACTCCTCATTCAGTAATTTCTCAAAATATTCTTTCCATCTCTTTTTCACATTTTCATCTTTCGTTAGGACTCTCTTAGCGTCACTCTTAATACACTATACCTTTAGAAAGTTCTTTGATCGTTTCTCTCTAATTTTAGCCAATCTATAAATTTCTTTTTCCCCCCTCCTTTGTTTTCAACCTATCATACATTTCCTCATACTTCTTAAACTTTGCTTTGCTTACTGCTTTCTTTGCTTCATTTGACAAATTTTTATATTCTTCCTAATCTTCCCTTCTTCTGCTCTTTTGCCACACCTTAAATTGTTTTTTCTTTCTCCCTATAATTCTTTGAACTTCCTCATTCCACCACTACGTTTCTTTATTTTCAGGCATACTACTCCTGCTCTCCCCGACAACTTCCTTTGCTGTGTTCTTTACACAAGTAGCCATCCTAATCCACAAGTTATTTATACTCCCCTCAATATTTCACAACCCCCTTTCTTTTACCTTCTTTACAAACTCTTTTTCTTTGTCAACTATTAATTTCCACCATCGAATCCTCGCTTCCTGTCCTACGTTCTTTTTTTTTGTACACCCTCTTCCCACTACACCACATCTCCATTACCATTAATTTATGCTGCGTTATTACCCCCTCGCTAGGAATTACTTTTTAATCCTTAACCTTCTTTACACTTTCTTTCTTCAACATAAAGTAATCGATCTGTGATTGATTACTTCCACTCTTATAAGTTATATAGTGCTCTTCTCTCTTCCTAAAATATGTGTTGATTGTCGTAATATCATAAGATAATGCAAAATCCAAGACTCTTTTTCCAGCCTCGTTCTCTTCCCCTAAACCATATCCTCCATGTATTCATTCATACCCCCTCCTCTCGCTACTGACATGTCCATTCATATCCCTCTCCCAAATATTGTATCCTCATTACTTGTACATTCCCTGTATCACTTCATCCATATCTCGCCAAAACTCTTCCTTGTCCTTTTTTTCACATCCTATTTGTGGCCCATACGCACACACTACATTCAAGACTTTTTCCTCCAACATTAATTTCACTACTATTATTTTATCACTTTTGGTTACCATATCTATTACTTCGCCTTTCATTTCCTCGTCCACTATTACTCCTATACCATTCCTTTTACAATTCTTACCCGAGTATATTATTTTATACCCTCTCCTATTTCTCTTGCTTTCTCCCCTTTCCACTTTGTTTCCTGGACACAACAAATATCGACTTTCCTACTTTTTAATACCTCTACCAATTCTCTACTTCTACCAGTCAGCGTTCCAACATTCCATGTACCTATTCTTACTTTATATCTGTTATTCTCACAGTTCTGCCTTGAGTTTTTAATGTTCAGTGGTGATGTCTCTACACCGTTGACATTATACGCGTTGGGTAGACTCGCACACATGACTTGTGAAACAGCTACCGCACCTGCTGTCCGGCTGGTATCACACACTATGATCCGTTTACCTTTATTTCCTCTCGCCTGTTGTCTCCGCGCACATCCGAGATGGGACAAACCGCCTACTCGGTTTATTAGACCTCTCATCCTATTTGACTGTATTTTTACACCGGCTGTCAACCTGACGCAACCTCATTTATCGCTTCTTATGACTGGGCCGTGGAAGTTTTCTGAAGTCGGTAAATGTTCTAATATTAAAATTAAGTGACAAATATGTTTATCCCGAATACGATAATACAATTATTTATAGATGATTGATCAAGACTATACCTAATGTTTATATAATTGTTTTGCATATTAGAGAAAAAACTTCATTGAATAGTATATGTATTAGATAAACGATATACTTTGTTGTTTTTACTATTGGTGATTGTCATTCTTCAATCGTACAGAATATATTAAACGAAATTTTAATTTTCGAACAAATTATATCGTGTTTCAAAGTGAAAACCCAATCCGCAAAATATTATTTTTGTGGGGAATTCAGATCAACAAATTGATCAATCCTGTTTGGTAAGTAATACACACACACACACACACACACACACACTGAACTTCTTTACATCCATCGAATATTAGGTACTCGGATTTTCTAAATTCGTACAGAAAAATGTCCCCGTGGTTCAATCACGGACGAATATAAACATTTCGTTAAACGTCACGGGAAATTTGTATCGTAAAATTATTTAAGTAGGTACGTTTCTTCGAAATATTTACCATTTAGGGTAATATTGACGAATTTTGTGCGCATATCATTCGAAAATATTTGAAACGACGTATACCGCCAATTAAACAAAATAAAAAATAATTAATCATTTGTTACAAACGGGTGTTTAAACATAAATTATGGATACTGGCTGAAAACAATGTATGTGAACGTAACTATGGGCGAATGTTACGAACTCACGCGCTGTGACTACCAACCGTTCTCGAGCGTTAAATTCTCAAAACGAATAATCTTTTGACGAATTTCTGCATAACGATTTGAAAACAATGGTGTCAATCGGAAACGCGAAACGTTGCCCTTTAGAAGGATGTGACGGCATAATAACTAAACTGAAAATTTTGAAAGGGTGTCTGAGGCGGTGTGACCTGTGTTACACGCGTGAAGTTTTCCGAAAAATGTACAAGTTTACAGGTAAATAATTGTAACACTAAAAATGTTTGGTTATCGATTAATACTTATTATGCTCGTAGGATGTAAAATGTTTGGCCATGGACGTTGCGTGAAACTATTGGAAAAGCAAAATGAAGAAAAAAACGATAAATACCTTCGATTAATAGCTAGTTGGCAAAATGTCAATGAGAAATGGATCGAATTAATGAATAATAGTGACACGCATGCAACACCAGCACAACAACCACCAAAAAATAAAACCGTCCCCAACATCGAAGAGAGCGACGATGATGAGGAATGGTTTGAAATAGATAATAAATGGATGGAGAATACAGATGACATGAGAGGGGCTATCGAAGAGATCAATGAGATTGACGAGAGCGATGACAACGACTTTTTCCCTACATCTTGGAGACAGCAAAAAGCCGTCCCAAAGATCGAAGGCGAGGAAGAATTAAACGCGAAATATATCGAAGACGACCAGGAATCAGTCGATGAGAACACCCCGATGCGTCTTCAGAGTAAATTACGAGCGTTGACGTATCAAGTATTGTTGGGTGACGTCTGGGCCACATCGGTGTTCGGTACGATCAAGGGAATATGCCGATCACTATTATCATCAGTTGACGTTGTTTTCAATTTTGATAGTTTAATTTTTAATTTTTCCCCAAAATACTTCAAACGCACTAACAACAACGCGACGGACTAAGGGAAAGAACACCAAGAGCAGTAGTTCACGCAAACTCCACGATGTGTCCGGTTCGAGATTAAATAAAGTGGCATATTGGATAAACATTACTACGCGTTTCGAACGCCGAACTTTCTTTTTTATTTAACATTACAACAATATTTTGTTTATTTATTTTGTAACATTTATTTTTTCAAATGTTCTTTTTACGTTGTTAAATCCTAAATTATATTATATTAGCCAAAATTAAACCGTTTAACTTTTTCCGTAGCTTAGTACAACAATATCGAATTGCTTCTACGGCAGTTTTTTCAAGATTTTTTTCTTCTCATTCTCATTTTTCGCCGCTTTCTCAAAATAAATAACTGTTTTTATACCAGCGTTTTTATATAATAATTGTTGGAAAATCATTTTCATAAACAGAAGAAGTGGCAACTAAAAGAGATTAATCCGTCATTGAAAATTCAACGTAAAAATATTTTATACATATAGGAATAGAACAAAACTACATAAATAATAACCCTTTACAATATTAACATAGGTTTTGTTTTTTTCATCTTTTTTTGATCATAAATTAAAATAGTTTTAAAGCTACTAGAAATATTAATTGCAATTAACCGTTTACCGTTTATTTTTAGTATAAATTGTGTCTATATACAAACATATAGTATATTAGTATATATACAAATTATTTAATAAGTTTTCGTTAAATTTTTTCATCCATTGTCTCATTAGTTTTTAAAATTGAGTAAAATCGAGATCTGAACGATGTAAATATGGAATTTCGATTTATAAATATTAATAATTTTTTGTTATAAATGTACTACCTAATAGTTGGTATTTCCAAGTACTAAGGTAATTAGTTGTTTTTCAAAAATTAGGCAAATTTATCCCTTAAAAATCAATTAGAGAGGGCTAATGTAATCATTCTCTAAAAATCAAAACGAAAAACTAAAACATTATGCAAAGTAATAGTATATAAGAGTTTATCGTATTGGAGACTTAGACCAGTAATGTCAATGCGTTTTTAAGACATTTGTCCAGGGAAACAGAGATTTCCGCGTCTCAAGTTTCCTTCGGTGTGTATTTAAATCATTAGATGTTTTTACGGAACCGCACCGAATTAAACGTTTCAAAAGCATTTACGATCCAGTTTCGTACCGTCTGGATGTTTACAATTCCGCGGTTTGTATTCGCTTCCCGTGATGATCATTACTACTAACTAAAGTGGCAGAAATGAAAAGGAAAACGTTAAAAGTCTCCGCGTTTAAAAAAATATACACAAATCGCGTCCCGAAAAACGTCGCGCCCGATTCGCCTATAAAATATGGGTTCGGAACGCGACTGAACTGCTCCGATTTAAATGGCCGCCTGTCTACAGAACTTCCGCTTTACTTACCTCCGGACACCGTGAGCGTGGCGAACACGTGGTCCCAGTGCGTGTCGCCGGCGTCCGTGTGCACGGCCACGCGGACCGTGTAAACGGTGGCTGGTCGCAACGGACTCAACGTGAACGTGTCGCCGGATAACTTCTGTTTGGTTAACTTGATCCATGGGCCGCTGCCGGTACCGGCCGCGTACTGGCACGTGAACGACCGTATGGCGCACATTTGCGTCGGCCACGAGCCGAACGTGAACGTGGCGCTGGTCGCGTTCACCGACAACACGGCGTCCTTGTCCGGTTCTTTAGCCACTGCGAGGAATCGTAGTGTAAGTACGTATAAATAATATATACATATATATGTGCGACCAGGTCTAAGAAAAGGGAGCATACGTTCGAAAACGAGTTTTTGAGAAAACAACTGTTAAATGTAAACGACTCGGTTCGTCAGTTTCTCGATAATTGTTAGTTTTTTGACACCAAAGCCCTCTTTTGTAGACCAGCATATATATATAAACGTTTACGGATAATATGACTTATGCGTTTATTAGAACTGTAACTGTTATCCGAAATAATTTACATAAATTTAAATAAATGTATTAATGTTTGTAAAAAAAAAAACTCAATTATTAAAGCAGCTTTGTAATCGTCGATTGTATTATATTTGTCGCGTATTCTAATAACATTATTTTCGTTTATACATACTATTACGTTCCGATTAACAGATAAACAAAACGTGTTTAAGTTGTATCGTAAGTGGAGCAGTTTTACTCTCGCCGAACCCCTCAAAACGCTTTACTCCCTTTAAATTGTCGCACGTGTCATTATTTACTCATCGCTGTTGAAATAAATACGTTTACTGCAGCGGTGAATGCTGGTTTATAAGACGAATTCCCGACAAAAGAGATACGTTATACGAATATGGTTGGTTCCAAAATCTAATTTCGCACGTGTTTATATTCCTCGATGAAACGTAAACCCGCGATAAATGGATTTATTTGGGTTCCGTCTAACAGGAGTTTTATTTAATCATACAAATCCACATAAATATTAATATAAGTATATTACGTTGGTGTAATATTACAAGTTAATTCATTTCAATCTCTCTCTCTCTATATATATATATATGTATATAATAGTTATTCGAATTGTTCGTAGTAAATAATCGAAACTATAACCTATTTTACAGCCGCGCCTCTATATCTTTAAAGACTTAACCCGTTATTCCTGTCTAATATTTCTTGGTTTTCATTTTGGGCGTTTATAACTTCGTCATTTCCTCGAACATCGTCAGTTTGTACACACAGTTTTTAGGCCTCGACTTGTTGATTAGTCAATAATAAGCTGGAATTTTAGGAATTCTTTAGGTTTTTAAGAAATTCTTTGTCATTCTGTCATTATTCAATTTGCTACGATAAAGAAAACCTGGTGTATCGAAATCAAATAATCGTAGAAAAATGGAATATGTCAACGACACACAAATTTTACAATAAGCAAGTACGAAATACGTTCTCGACATTCAACTCTACTAATATTTTCGTTTAACATTTGTTACTCGAATAAGACTGTCGGTAGTTTTGCGAAAAAATCGGTTGGGCGTAATATTTTTTGAAAAGCAAACGACGTTTATTACCTCCACCTTTGGTGTACACCTCTTCAACATGGCTGACCTGGCTGATGCCGACGGTATTTACGGTTTGCATGGACACCGCGTATTTGGTGCCGCACTTCAACCGGTCAACGGTGTACGAAAATCGGTCGGAGTCTACGTCCACCCGTTGCGGTTGGTCGCTGCCCGTTCGGTAAACGAGCACGTAGGCAGTGGTCACGGCGTCCGGTTGCTTGACCGGTTTCCATTGAACGAGTATGGCGCTGGTCGAGATGGCGTCCACGTGGAATTCTGGTGCCGACGGTGGATACAGTATGTTTATCGTGTACGATATTTGATCCCTGCCGAAGATGTTCTCAACGTTACACGTGTAATTGCCCCCGTACGTCTTGTCGTCCACGGGACCGACGGATAAGCTGCCGTCGTATAGAACCCTTGAAAGAGTGAACAAAAAAAAAAAAACTAATCGAAGGAGAAAATCGTCGCGATCTGTCGTATTGAGGAATGTTTTGCGACATAGGCGGGCGTCGAATTTAGCCCCTTTAAATATTTTTCGTACTGTATCATCACGGTTTTACATTTTTGGCATTTATCGTATTGGAAATCGGTGTCGCAGAATGAACAATTTGGTTTTTTTTTCTCGTTATAACGAAAATAAATAGGCCACGAAAAGCTATCACGCGGGAACGAACATGGACATATTGTACGGTTATACCTAAGGGTATTGTACAGATATAATGGGTATCGGAATAGCTTTCATTTGAAAGGCAAAGATTAATATATACCGCCTCCTACTCTTTCCCATTTCGGTACGTGACCCCTCGTGTTATTAAAATACACGTGATTAATCCGCCCTTTTATTATCTGTGGCTAAAATGGGCTTTGATCAGTTGCTGATCGACGGTTATTTCGAAGCTACATTTGTTTCTCACGTGATATATACAGTCAACGATATATCGAAAAATTAATAATACAACATTTCATTTCGAATTTCGGCTTTCAACGTTAGTTTGTAGTAAATTACCTATTAGCGTACCTATTAGCGCGTTTTAAGTGATTGTAATTTTGGTGTTTTTAGTTTTCGAGTTCTATTATCAGAAATTAATTTTGCGAAGACCCGTATTAAAAGTACGTCAGTGGCAAAATAGAATTTTTTCAAACGATTTTAACTCGTCCTATAAACCTTTTACTTGTGAACGGATTTTTATGTTACGGAGACGTATAAAAAACTAATTTCACCACACTTTTCGTATTAAATATTGAAAGTCATCAAACAAAATTGATCGAAACAAGGAGTTTTTTTGAAAAGTTTCCAAATAAAAACAATATTATTAAGATATTTTAAAATTAGGTTATAGGTACATAGTATCTTATACTTAGATATACGCTTGCGTTTTAATATCGGTTTTAGTTTTTTTTTATGCTGTTTTATTGTAATTGTATCTTAGGTAATTTGCTAATCTACAACTACGTGTTCTACGTGTACATGTCTATTATATACAGTTGATAATGAACGTACTTTTTACGTAATAAAATTATTTTTTATCGAATTATTCGGTACATTATATCAATTTATAAATGTGTATGCATTATTTCCGGTCCTTCAGGGTGTTAATATATTGCCTTTAGTAAAGACGAATGATTATGTTATGTTAGAAAAATGAATTCATTTTGACAGTTAGGTAAAAATGATAGAGATGGTTACGAATTACCTTATTGTTGGCAATATGTATTAGTGGCCGAATGTTTTCAGATTATAACTCGCGAAGCCGGAGGCATTTTTACTCACGTGGTTTTAATGTTTCCCGGGCCCTTCCACACGATTACGGGTGTTGGCATTCCGACTTTGTAACATTCGATTGTACATTTTGATCCGACCACGACGTTCAAGTGTTCGCCGAAGGAAGCCACTCTGGCGGGAGCTACAAATAAAAGAATACGACGAATTTTCGTTTTTAATCATTTTTCGTCAAATTCGTGATGTAAGATTAGGTGTTACCTCTAGAATTCGGACTTTGGTTCACTCGAAAACTCGGTTGCCCTTCACCTACTACGGTCGAAGCGGTCACCCAGAACTCGTATCGCTGAAATTCTTTAAGCCTTCTTACTTCAATTTTTGTGTTCTTGTCGCCAAACACGATCTCTTTTTCGACGATCTGAAATCGCATTAGATTCGCTCATCACAATAACACGGACGTGTACGCAGATTTATTATTACGGTAACGTTATCATGACGTGACATCGTTGGAGTAGATTACAAAATACATAAGCCCGTTTTAAGGATCTTGTACTTGCGGGTTAAATAATAAGACGTTAAATATTTTTAAAATATAAGATTTTATATTGTTTCATAATTTAAATTTGATCCGTTTTCTTTCGTAATATATACATACACATAATATACGTTTTTAACGTTTGCATCGTCTATGAAGAATATCACAGAGTAGCTTTTACTTAAAAAAACTTTTCAACGTTTATTTATTGACTAATAATTTGTTTCATTACATTTGTTCTTAAAATTTGAAGTATTACTTTAGAAGTGAGAATTGCGTACATTAGAAATTTGTTCATCAAATTTTGAACCCCGAGGTTACTATAATTTGTGAACTAGAATATAAAAAGCTATCGTAATTCTTTTCATAAATTAATTACACTGGTCTCTTAAAATTTATTTCGACATATTCTTGTTGTATTTTACGAAACGACTGAAACTTCTAGCGCCCTGTACGCCTGGAAAACCCGATTATTACAATACTTGTCGACCGTTATTTTGAGTTTGTATTTTTCGTTACTATATAAAAATATGAGAAATTCACCGAAATTTTACGGCACGTCGAAAGGAATATACAATCGTACACAGCGTGAATTTTTAATTATGACCCAATTGTTATCTTTCAAGTTTTAAGAAAGTTTTATTTTTCAATTTGGTTTTCATCCTTTATTAAATCGACTAACGGTTATTTACGGACAGGTTCAAAATTATACGCGAAAATTCTAAACTACTCCCGGAAAGTAGATTTGGATACGCAATCGCGCGTGACATCATATATCTCACCTTGTTATGTTTTACGTAGACTGTGTATTTGATGATTACGCCGTTTGGTCGTTTCGGTTGTGTCCAAGACACGAGTACGCTACTGGCCGTCACCGTCAGCGCTTTTACGTTATCCGGCGGCCCGGGCACTAAAATAACAGATATTATAGTTCCGTAAAACAATTACTGTTCTATGTTGGTGGAACGCGTAAGGCTTTGGTCGATCTTATATAGTTAGGAGAAAAGGCGGAGAAGAAGCATTGCAATGCACGCATACGTACGATTAATTGCAAACGAATACGGGCATGCAATTTAAGCGCAAATTTCGAGGGTGCTAAGAATGTTTAGTGTGTTGTAAATCATTGATCCCGTGTATTATATAACATTCATTACAATGAAAATAACGCCTTTTACAGTATTTATTGCTTTATGAAGAATCATCAACGGATTTCGTCGAGTAAACGAAAATGTACTAACAAGTTATTTTTCTGTTGACTATCGACTTTCGATGTTATACCACGTGTTGTTAATATGTTTGAGGTCGGAGTATTAGAATTTGTGATTAACGTTTATCAGCGCGTATTGTCACGGTTCATAAAAAGTTTAAATCAAACGTCATTTCTATTAGCTATTCGGTTCTTTAGTCTAACGAATTCCTACCGTTTGGTTTTGGTCAATAGAAATAAGTAATTATTATTACGCTATCCGGGTGATGTATGCAATTATATTTTTATATTTACGAAATTATCGTAATAAAATCATCGACAATATTTAATACGAGAAAAAACGAATTTAGCTTAAAATAATTTCTTATTCCGGAAAAACGGAAGTAATAACATTTTCCAATAATAATCATTTAGCTTTTCAACAGCCTTGTTAAAAGTAATGCAAATATGTTTGCGTGTACCGATTTTTATTCAGCTGTATTTATAAAAGAATTCAGACGGTGCGAGGTATTTGAAATGTTATAAATATATCAATATTTTGTATATCTACAAGACTGTTTTTAAGTTAATTAAAATTACGTAATTCAAATTCGTCGTTTTTTACCGTGTTGATAGGAAATCCTTTCAATTACGATTTTAATAAAGTTTTAACGAATAGTTTGGTTATAGAGTTTTGTTTAAAATTTTATATCTTAGTAAATTTATTATTAAAACAAATTGTGTTTTTATGTTTTTTGTTCTTAAGATATATCAAGGGGATTATAAAGGATGAAGAGGGTTTATGACGTATACATTTTATGCACCCTCAAGATTGATTATGAATTTGCGCTTATGTATATGATACTTACAAAATGTGTATAAGATAAAACAAGATAATAAAAGATGTCAACTTAATTGTAATTTAAATGGTTAGTGAATTGGTTAATGAAAGGATATAAATAAAAAAATGTAACGATTCAATTTAGTCGCGTATATTTCAATTTAAGCAATAACTCGCAATTATGGTACATGCGATAAAAAATATTGCGTTAAGGCCATTAGATTTGATCGAAAAATAGAAAATCCACACAAAAAATATTATGCATCTACAATATAGAACGCGTTTTCATTTTCGAGGAAAAACGTAAAATACGAAATATGGAACAGCGTTTAAAATAATTAACGTATTTAAAATTGCTTCGATTTTGCCTGTGCCTGTAGATAAACGACCGCTGTAAAACGTAAAATTACACGACACTACTTACCGTCTTGTTCGGTTAAACAATAGACGGGATTCGATTGTACCCCTTCACCGACTTTAGTGTACGCTAATATCCTCACGCTGTAGTTGGTGTACTTATCCAACGTGTGCAGGTTTGTTTCCAAATTGGTCGTCTTTTTCATTTCACTCAAAACGAACGACCCTGTCAAATTCAACAATGCGACTATATTAGGTTTGGCTGTGACGAGAATCCTTTTAAGCGGTTTCGTCAATGTACATAGAGGGTGTTTTAATGTTTAAATTTAGTGGAAGCGCCCTCAATTCTCAAGTTTTTAAAGCAGTTTAACGTCCTTCTAGTAATCCTTTCTTATCTTATAGTATACAACTGCTTTAACTCGGTTAGTTTTCAATTCATGTTGTTTATTTTACTATTGAATTTCAAACAAAAATATTCGATTTCTTTTTATTAAAAGAAATCATATTGTGTATATATTGAACTTATGTACACAAAATAAATGTCAATTTCATAATTCATAAAAATGTAAATTATTACTTGTTAGAAATATTGACGTCCAATAAAATGAACAAAATTAATCTTCGGTGTTTTTACTTCGATAAAAATATTTATTATATATGAAAGAAGTTACTAAAATGTTCATTATTTAAACTTATCGAAATATTTTTTTACGATCCACAATTTTAAAATTTGAGCTTTATTGTGTGCAATGACGTGTATTAATGTCTCTTCAGGGGCGTAGAAATAGGAATTTATTGAGAGAGTATTCGACGCCGCATTTGCTATAAGTAGTTTTATAATATTTTGAATCTTAAAGCGATTATATTTTTAATTAGAAATTAATGTATCATATGCCTGGTGTGCAAATAGGATCTTAATATCAGTTTTATATAACGAATAAAAATATTAATACGCGTATGTGCATAAATATTCAATAATTATGTTCTTAAGGGTATTATTAAAAAGGTTAAATAGAAGTAAAGAGTTTAATTTAACGGAAATTCAGTAATTGATTCCGTTAATTTTCTTTTAAGAAGTTAGAATGGATACATTTCAACATTAGTTACATGGGTACGAATAAAGTCTCAAAGATCGTGTCCTCCAATGTATTGAATTACAAATATTATATGTTCGAATTTTATGTATACATAGGAAGCACTAAATGTTTTATATTAAATATTTGTATCTAAATCTACACTAAAAAATTTTTTTCAAAATTGTTTATTAAAAGTCATATTTACAATTTATAAATTCAATAATAGGGATTTTACTTAAAAATAAATTTTATTAGAATAACAATTTTAATTTACTGACCAGAGAATATCATTACTATGTTTTATTCATTTTTTTTTGTTAATTTATATAAATCTTGAAAATATTACGTATATTAAATTAATATATTTATAAAATATTAAATTACATTTTATAATTTTTAATGAATATATATTTTAAACTATGTTAAAACATACAAAAAGTCATTTATTTTTAATAAATGATTTGTCTATGAAAACTTTTAAAAATCTAATGAAACCTCGTTCAGAACATATTTTCTTTGAATTTAGAGTATACAAACGAATTGAATTCACGACAATCAACCGTCGAATTGTAAACTTAATAAAGTAGTGCAGCAAATTTTAAAAAACTCGATGACGATTTATATCTAATGATCGTATTCGTGTTTTAAAAAAAAATTTTCCATTTAGTCTATTAGTATGATAACTCCATACGCAATTATTTAACGAGAAATTGTTCACACGTTAACTACTTTAACCTTCGGATCAGCTTTTTTTCTCTTATTTTAACCACATCACATGTCCCTCCTCTCTACCCGTAAGTACACAATAATCTTGTTTATATTTA
>JAIPRN010001178.1:16005-52276 GCA_025469175.1 Geopemphigus sp. TES_GeoC_2020 | reverse complement strand
TATATATATATATATATATATACTTATCGAAATTTTGCTATTAAATTGTTTTACACTAAGTATATTATTACGCCGTCAGTTCTAAATATAACATATACATTATGGTTAAATATTAGTGCCTGCCGTTCGTAAAGTATAGTAGAAACGCGAAGGACGTTTCTAAAAGGCAACCGATCGAACTTGTCCGTGGATCAATATCCTAATTTTATTTGTTTAGACTTTGGTGTGGGAGGGGAGGTGACGGGTTATTCTAAACGTAGAAGTGTTCGACCACTGTAGTTCGGTGGCTTTCGTTCGATTTTTTTCCTTTTTAAGACCATTTACCGTAACACGAGCATCGAAAATAGCTCCGATCGTTGTTTGACCGACGTCATTTGCGAGCCAATTAAGGTGTACCGTGACGTTTTTCACGCGCCGTTGACGTACGTAGACCGTACGAACGACGATAGAAGTTTATTTCTCAAAAACATTACTCGGGGACAATTTTATGTCGAACATTAGAAAAATGAGCCGCGAAAAATAACGAACAATAGAGTCGGCGGTTTTCGTTTCGGAGTAGTGTTTTTAGCCAATTAAAAACGGCGTTACACGCGATAATCACCCGTTATTAAAGATGTTTACGGAGATCATTGCGCGAGAAACGTAACACCGTTTTTACAAATGTTTACGGTCTACGGGATTTATATTATATTATTCGTACTTTGATCCGTCGACACCGTTATACTTAAATTATTAACGAATTTCCGGGACCGTTATAAATATTAATTTAAAAACGTCGTACGTCGAAAACCGCGTTACTGTACTACGTATTACCCGAACGGGGTTTAAACGCGGACGGGATGGACTAAACGACGACGGAACGCAAAAACGAACCAATTTTTAGTTATTCGCCTAGAGTCAATTTTCGATCTACACGGGGCAATGGAACGAGCGTTCGGCGTATAACGCGACATAAATTAAAAATAAAACGAAAAAACGGTCGTACCGACGCATGGACGAACGTGTTTGATATACGCGCGGCGTACACAAGGAAACCATCGTCGTCAACCAATGTACACTTCGTGTACGTTAAGTTGCGTTTCGACGTTCGGGTAAAAAATATTACGAACGGCAAATGTGTAAATTGCGCGGGCGTTACGTTGTTAATTGTCACCCGTCCGAAAACATTCGCGAATTCAAGTGCGATTTCAACAACAAATCAGTAGGCCAGCGGAGAGTCCATTCGGACTTTTTCTCGAAATCTTCCATTTCGTGTTCCACAGAGATACATAACGTCCCCCGAACGGCACAATTCAACTACCTTACTTTTAGACCTTCGTCACGTTCGGTAATGCATTGTAAACGCTTTCCTCGAGAGGACGCCACACGTCCGTTTCACGGAATATACATATTAGACAATTCTAATCGAACATTTAGAACGATTACGATTAATTACCGACGTCAATACGTTATTAATGGGCGATGAAAGAATTCTATTTATTTTTTTCAAAAACACGTTTACATACAACAGATCAGGAATTCCGATAACGTATCGCAGATCGTTTTTATGTCGATAGAAAAAATATTTTTAACACATTTTTTCAGTCTATTTTTTCAGTCTATTTTTTTCTATGTACTCAAACGTTAAGTTTGTTATCATCGAAAAATGTTGACCTTTGCCCATCAAATTCTATTAATTATATATATACGCGTTCCAATTAAATTCGTTGTATTAATCTCAGATTTTAATTACTTTTGCAGAGAATCAATCGCATCAATGATTTCGAAATTGATCGTTATATTAAATATTACGACGCGCGAATAAAAACAATGTTCTCGAATGTTTATAAACGATTGTTTTGAACGTTTCAAAAACTATTGATTATTTACATATTTTCACGGTATATGTAAATATTTAGTAAATGTCTTTAAAAAAAACCACTCGTGCATATGTTTTTATGGCAGCCTTGAAACGCGTGTATATATAATTTGTCGTCACAATACTCTCAAACATGTTCTAATGAGTAAAATTATTTTAATATATACGATTATGTATATATATATATATATATATATATATATATATATATAAAGGGGAAAAAATTCGAGTCATTAGTGCAAAAATAAAACGTTGAATAATTGAATTATAAAACGGTTCGTATCATTATGTTTATCTCGCACGTCTCACGCCAAGTAGTTTTTCCGTGTCCATATTTAGAGCGAGATTTCACGTCTCATAGATGACAATTTTTTCGTTTTTTTCGCATTTCGCTGTAAACAAAATAATATGACACACAAGGTTTTCAAACCAATCCCCCCCCCGGGGGGGGGAATGACGAAAAAAAAACAAAAACTGTTTCACCGAACCGACGCCGCTGCTATAATCGACGCACGTGTTTCGTTATTTTCGATTAAATAACACTACTCCCCACCCATTTCGTTACGACGAATACGTAAACGTTTCGACAAATTTTGGATCCTTTTCGCGAGTCACACACACACACACACACACACACACACACACACACGTATGTAAGTAAACGGTTTACGATGGCGCCATGGCGGGCGGACGTTATTGCGTGTGTATGTTTATACAAAAAAAATTAACTACGGACTTATTTCGGTTTCACGCGAACCATTTTCTGATATTGAACACCGACTGTTCAACGACGACGAATTCACAATACATAACATCATAAATACGAGGAACGTAATAATTAATCGATTTTCGACCGAATACCTCAAACAACAATAATAATAACCTTTCCCGTATCGCCGCTAAAATAAATTATCATAATTAACCCGTGTGTTTACATTATAGGTAAATATTACGCGTATACCTGGGGATTATCATTATTGTTTATAAACACGACACACGCCTGTTTAAAACGCTATTGCAGAATTCTAACGTAATTTGTAACACGTCTTAATCTCTAGTCCTTACGCATAAGAACATTTTAATGGAACTCCAACACGTTTTACCTACGCTAATAATTCGCCGTCATAGGCGTATATTTCAGGTCAGACACGCGTTTTTCTTATATTATGTTCCACGTGTATTCTATGGTAGTTGAACTCGTAGTTGACGCCGTCAAACTAACTACCTACATTTCAGTAAGTCAATGTATGTGTGTGTGTGTGTGTGTGTGTGTGTGTGTGTGTGTGTGTGTGTGTGTATGATTGCATACGTGTAAGTCGTACCTAAGCACGACAAATTAACGTTGGACAAACGCTGTACGATATATTTCGTAAAAACGTGACGGATTTCGAAATTGAAAATCCTCTGCCAAAATATGAACGCATTAATTCCCTCGTCGCTTTTATAATGAATATGTAGGCTATCGTTTTCGATTCAACTTAACGATCGTAATTAGTACTTGGCGACGTGTCAAGTCACTTGTTCGAAAAAAATCAAAATAATTTGTACGCACACGGTATAGGAAATTTAAAAGAAAAAAATGTGAGGTCCTACAAACGATATAATATATTTTAATGTATTCAGCCATCCGAAAAAGCGTTCGCAGACAAAACAAAAAAACCACTCGGTCGTTTTATGTTTACAAAAACGAAAAATACGCTAATACCCGTATTATTATTTATAAACGTTTTTATATTTTCAAAACGAAAACGTGACAAATTCTCGAACACTACCTTTAACTAACAAAATGTTAATTTTTTTTCTCGTTCACCAAATGCTTAAAACTCGTTTCCAACCCTTCGGTAACCATTGTGTTGTACACGAAAAATAAACATTTCTGCGTCGTAAATTGAGTATCGATACCTATAACGGCGATATGATGATACACGAAGGGGAATGTATAAAGCGAACACCATTCCGATTTATCTTAAAGAAAATTCAAGATTTTGGCGACCGATTTCATTTTAATTTTGTGAAAACTGAGCTTCCCATCCAAATATGTCTTATAGAAATTAACGAAAACATGTTGACGAAATTGAAATGCATCCTATATACGTATCACGCATAAATCCTGCGAGTAAAAAAAAAATAATTGAAATAAGGAAATTTTAACTACACCGACGTTGGCAATCGTGTTCGTTATTACTTAGAAGATGTATCGAAGATTCTTAGATATTTTCTTAGAACTAAAATCGGAATTAGAGGTCTCGAAACGTGTCTTTGACTCCGCCTTAATAATAATAATAATAATAATAAAACGCGAATGTTTTATAATAAATGTGCACTAACGGCGAATTAGTAGTTTAGCGTTGTGTACCAAACGATAAGTGTAGTGAATAGGTGTATATTGAAAATTTCTAAATTCGATAGAATACGACCGAGCGCGATCAGTTTTTAACATATTAATGCAACGTTGCCAAACGTCACCGTGTGTTCAATCTTCCAAACATCGTAAGCCGGACGAGTATCCTGTTTGGGTGGCTCGTTTCGATATGAATATTCGACTAACGCGAATTTCGAAAGTACTCGGATCAAAAACAAAAAAAATAAATATCGCTCGCCTCGAACATCGAAACGCGTTTGAAAAACCCTCGTTTTTCACGACAAAACGGAGTTAATTTGCAGTTTGCAGAACGGGGTGACGACACGAGCTTAACTGCTCAAAATGCGCTTACGTATAATATACCCGTCACTCGTTTCGGATGAATAATAAAACGAAGGGCGCCGTCCCGAAATGCTAAGGGCCGAAGTGAGACAATAAGCATTTGGACTGTAGTCCGCTGTGAGAACGTAAGAATTAATTGCAACGTTGCAAAAGAAATCGTGGACAAGTTGTAGGTTTTATTTTTCTATTTTTTTTTTTTTGTATTTGGGTGTATGTGATACGTTGGTCCTTTGATGTGTATCGTATATGTAAAAGGTACAATCGCGTGGTCAATCGATTAGTAGACCCCCTCCCCCTCCCGAATTGATCTCACAAACTGACTGTGACACAATAACCAATCAAATATCACCGAAGTGACGACCTTTAGATACACTATAATGTACGATCGGGTTTTGTACGGGTAATTTTTTAAAATAGTATATAGATCGCGATCGATCCGCGTAAATTATGCGATTTAGTGTCATTAACCCTCCCAAACAAATTGTCGAAAGCCTTCCCCCTTCTCATCGACTTGATGAACTTTTCTGATCGTAAGACGTGTGTTTTTCAGTGTCGACGCCAGTTTCCAACGGGGCGAGTATAAAATGTATACTACCTATGAAAAATTTAACAACGTAAAACGAGTATCCCAAAAAATAAAAAAAAAAATGAACAAGAATGAATTTTTGAATTTTTGAACGAACCGAGACCCCGATTATTTATTTATCTATTTTTTGATATGTATAAATTGAATCCCGAGATATTCATAGATTACATTATTATCCGTACACAAAAAACCGCGTGACTAAACGTGCGATATAAAAATTTAACTTGTTTTAGTAAATTTTCGAGCTATTTATTGTGGACGAACTTTCGACGTATATTTTTTGTGACGTATTAATTATAATTATTATACAAAAAAAGAAACCCTTTCCATTTTTGCAGATTGAGAACAACAAAACATTCCGCGAGAATGGTCGAAAAAATCGATCTACGTTATTATTTTCATCTCGCGCTTAAACAATAACCAAAGGTCATTACATTTTTAACGAATGTACAATATGTACACCGCGTAACGATAAAAATTCTAATTTCGCAAAAATGTGAAAACGATCGTTACTTTAAATAACCGTGAAACGTATAAATAAACGATGACGCGTACAATTGAAATTAATTACAATAATTATTGAAACGTAATTTACGACTCGCAATTAACTCGTGTAACTTCGTCTAAATATTCCGCGCTCGGTGGTTATGCTATTTGTTTGTAGCCGGCGATATTATTATTATTTCTCCTGCCGGTGGCACTACTGTTTGCACCGCACCAACCTAGCACGCGAACGATTTGTAACTAGGTGTGTGCGTGGTTTTACGTTTATTTCACTTACAAAACTGCGTAAGGGATTTATATTGAAAATATCGTTTTTTCGTTAGGAAAAAAACGGGTATTCCGTTAAAATGTTCGTTTATAAAAGGAATCGATATTGTCGACATTCTCGACTAAATTCCGAAGTAGGTTTTATTTTCTATCCGTCGTGGATATTATAATATTTACCGCGTAATATGCATATATATATATATAATGTATAAAATTTATTATGGTAATACGCGTGTACAATAATATACACACAATAGCGGCTATTAATTATTTATTCGAATTTTAAACGAATAGGAACAGATGATAGCTATTATTGTGGCCACCGCCGATTAAAGAATCACGAACACGCGTCGTCGCGCGTCCTGAACGCCGCGCATCAAATGAGTTTTCCGTTCATATTTCGTTACCGCCGCTCGGTTACGCGCGTTCATAAACACATTTCGTCGTTAATTTTTTTTTTATTTCACTTAATCGTTTTGAAATAATCGATAGACAATATACGAAATAGGTGTAATATTATTGTTGTTGTTCGTAACTGACAAGTACGTATATAAAATAAACGCGCGTATGTGCGTGCGTATGTTTGTATATAGCCTACTCCGCCTAGAAGGTAATACGAGTAATAATAATACGGTATATATATATATATATATATACGATGTGGCTGATGCAATACGCGTTCGTCATGTTACCACTCGAAGAACGTATATTAGAAGACAGGTAAAAGTTGTTTTCGTCGTGATTCGAAATTACGAACGGATAAACAAACAAATAGTGCGGTTTATGCGATATCGTGTCTAGGTAAGGTACAACACGGCAATTCGCGTAATCCGTTTCGAATTTTCGGCGTTCGACTAGGTAAAGCTAAGTGAATATTTTCTCCCATACGATTTGTCCACGTTTTAACCGAAGTTCGTATGTATATATATATATATATATATATATGTGTGTACCGACGTTTGTGTTAGTTTGTTCTTCTATTTCTAACCGTTAGTCGTTAATTCGTATTCTGTAGTAAAACGCGTGTAAAGGCCGAAGATCGATGACCGATTAAAACGTTTCAATCGCGTGTCTCCGGTGTCGTGCTGAAGTCCACCGCAATATCCTAAACGATCACGATCCGCCACGCGTAAACCCGACTATTGTTTTTATACGGAATTTTCGCGTTTCTTTTTTTTTCGTTTATTAACGAAAAATGCCGACAAATTCGTAACGTCGTTTAAATTATGCGCATATTATAAGTAAATTCGAACGTAGAAACGTTCGAAAACAAAATAAATAGTAAAAATGAATACGTTTATCGGATTTTCGAACAAACGTTAACGTACAAGCACGCTTCATATCGAGTATTAACGGGTAATGGACTTATGTACGTTTGCATAGCGAAACGTATTTCGGCTTCGAAAACAAATTCTCGTACACAACCGACGAAACGTAGTGTTGTTTTTGAATACTACTATATACGTAGTGTCATCGGACTATCTACAGTGAAGGTAAAACGGTATTCGAATCAATGTGTTTATTGTATATATATATATATATATATATATATATATATATATATACGTATATATAATATTGTAGTTTTCAATCAATAGCGATTCAAACCGTTTGTTATTGGTACATTCACTTTTTATACGCTCGCGTTCAAATGCCGTTTCAAAATAAGCGCGTACCCAGATGTATGTGGGACCCGGATGCATAAAAAAGTGACTTTGCTGAAGGAGCGTGGCCGGCGGCGATTTTTCATCGGCCGATCGTTTAGTGGCGATTTCGCGTTTCGAAAATATATCAAAACGAATAGAACGCGTATTCCGTAGGAATTCATAGCGCGCGGTCAAAATAATAAAACTACACGAATATTTTCGAAGTTATATAATGTTCGACTATTAACGAAATTACACAATACCAATTACAAATCAACAACAATAGGACCCGGCTAATATCGTACAAGAGTGACATAATGGGGTTGTCCCTTCTTTGAAATATATTCCATACGTAGAATTATAGTGTTACGTTCTAAATATTTATATATAAACACGAGTATATATAATTTTTTATTCGTTGTTGTTCTTTTTTCTTTAGTTTTTCGCTTCAAAAGTTAATTCCACCGAATAACACACAAATAGCGACAGCGGTATACTCATGAAAATACTTAAAATACTATTAAACGACGCTGACGACAAAAACAAAAACCCGTAAGTATATGACCTATTTTTTATATAATACGGTTACTGTTATAGGAATAGTATTTATAGTAAATATATATATATGAAAAGTCGATTATGAAAATACGGTAAAATCGGGCAAACATTACGATTTATCTCTCGATAGTATTTACAAACAAGTAATTAAATTTATTATCGCGCGAGTGTTGTGTAAACATAATAAACGAAATATTGGTATTTTTTAAATCGTAAATAATTTCAGTACATACTTCATAATCGCTGAGTATGGTATATATTTTAACGGAAATAATTCGTTTCTTTTTTTTCCTATTCGCGCGATTGCAAATATGTATATAGTAATAAAAATGTTTTTTGTATAAAAAAATTTATTTAACATCCGAATGACGGAATTCGAGTAGTTTTCGAAATTTTATCGGTACGCCCTCCGCAATAATAAAAAAAAAAAAATACAAAAAATATAATGTTTACAGAAAATTGTATTTGTAACGGTAAAGTCGAATAATTAAAATAGAAAATAAACTCGCGCCACGTCGTTCAACCCGATCTGCCAATCTCGATCATCAACTTAGTGGTTTCACTAACGCACTAATTGATATTTTTTAATAACGCTCATAATATCTAAAATTCGTATTACCCGAAATAAGTTTTATTTGGAAATAGTGCGCGTTAACCGAAAACTGTTTAAAAAATTGACGTTTGACGAGTATTGTTTTAATATTCCGAGTTAAATATTGATGCAAGCTGAATCCACAAGGTAACACACATATGCTCACACGGGTACATTAGTGTGTAAACATCAACGGAACATGATTGATGTTTTAAAGAAGCTAATTTTCAAACGCAAAAACTCGTACATTCAAGCCATTATTTTTTTTTTTTAAGTACCCGATATTTAGGGTCACCGAACATTTTCGAAAGCCAAGTATCCCACCCAACTGTGTACATTACCGATAAAACGATATTAATAATTAACGCGTTTATTAATATTATAGCGCGTAAGTATACCGGCGGTAACTATCCTACAACTATTCGGTATTGCTCCGGTATTACCAATTCCGATCCAATTTGACGGAAACGAATAAATTCGTTTTTCAGCGTAGTTTAGTCGATACATTTTCCATATATCAAACAAAATCGGGCGTATACGACCATTTTTGGCAACGCGTTATTTCCGTATTACCTATATTATTCTGTATTTTTCACGAAAAAAGAGACCCGCCGGGTCTGTATAAATGTCATTCAATTTTTCGTTAAAACTTGATTGAAAATCGGCCGATCGTGAACTTAATAAGTATCGCTCCTAGCCAAGTATCGTTGTACCCGTCTGTTGTGAATGCTTCGTTTGATACGTGTACCTTTCATCCGCCGCCGCGTCGCGAAATACGAAAAGTCGCGCTTAAATGTATGAATTAAATTCCGCAATACCTGACGGTGTCCATTGGAGAACGACACCTATTCGAAGTTGTGTTTGCGGCGGACGGGCGTTGAATACCGCGAGAATCGAATCGTAATTCTATTCGCACGACCGTCGTCGCGATCTATTCTAATCGTAATCTAATATTATGGCGGCGAATCGCGCGCCTACAAAAGAATACCACACCCTCGTAAAAAACGAGGAGCTCCAGGTCCTTCTCCGGCACTCGGGGGAAGAAACTTACGAACAGTGCGATTGGCGACGTGGTTTTTTTAGAAAACCGCCACGTCACCACGACAACGCCGCGCGAAAAATCGGTCAATAACGTATCCGACGCCGTTATTATTGTTATTCATTATGACGAGTAGGACAACTGTTGAACCGTCCGGGCGTAGAACGAGACGACGACGCGCGCACGCCGCCGCCCCGCGTAAAAATAAACGCGAACTCTCGCGTCCCTGTCCGGCAGCGGTAATATTATTAATTTTTTCGTCTCGTCACCGTTCGGGTATCGCGTTTCGCATCATTTTCGCCGTCTATTTATTCATTCCCTCGTGCGATAGGCCGCGCCGAGCCAAGTGGGGTGGCCTTCCCAATTTTGTCGCCAATTTCTTAAGTCCCGATTGGTGACGACGAAGTTTCTTTCGTTTATCTCGTATTCGTCCGAGAAAAACGGTCCGTCCGAATTGTACAATCGCCACGGATTTTGCCAGCGAATAATACGACACTACAAAAACCGCGCGCCGCTGGGCGGTTTCGTTTCGGACGACACACGCGGCCTTTGACGTCCTCGGTGTGGCGACGCGGCCCGTTGTTTCGTGTTTCGCCCATCGTTCACCTTTTCTATATTTCTACCTTAAAACGACCACCGCGTGCAGCCGGCCGTACACTTTTCTTTACGTACGTCCATAAATGTTTTCGAAACGTGAATTCGTCGACGTGTTTTTCGAATTTCTATCGACAGTTAACACCGTTTCTCGCGCGTTCATACACTAATGTTTTTTTGAACGTAATACACGGAACGTACAACACTCTTTTACGACGTTTTCCTTCCTTCTTTCCTACGAAAAATAACGATTTTCGGCATTTCGTTATTATCCTCAGACTCGACGTTTTTCAGTAAAGTGAGTCATATTTTTCGACTTAAGACTTTGGCACGTTTCGCTTATGGGTACACCCTCCAATGGACGTAATTTATGCGAACCTCTTCGGTAATTAGTGATATACACACGAACAGAATAAGTGGGATAGGTTTTATTTTGCAATCCCTAGGGTTTCAATATTGATTTGTAACCCCCTCCCCCACACGTACCACCCACCACTCGCGAAGAAGGGACTGCTGTCTGGGGTAATTAATATCGGACACGCCATTGAGACTCGTTGATACGATCGACTGCATACCGATACCAACAACAACAACAACAACGTCGGTTGTCAACAACGATAATATAAACGTTGCGTCATTTAAAGCGCGGCGGTGCCGTACCGAACGGAGTCGACTACGACGTCGCCTCGGTTTATTATTATTTATTATCTTCGTGTCCGATGCTTACGTGAGCCACCGAGCGCACGCGCACGAACGCTGTAGCGTAACCTCTCCCACCGTGGCGTAAGAAAACGCGAACGCCGCGCGTGGAAAACTCGAAACGCGGCGCGATGGGTCGAAACGATAACGTCGATACGGACGAGGAACGGCACGGAGAATCGAAGCCGACAAAATCGTTCCGAACAAAGTCGTAACGGAAACGGTCGCGACGGCGACTTTTATCGAATCTCTTTGTTTGTCGGCGCGTTTACAACGTTTTTGACATGTTTACGCCGTCTTCTGATAATGGTGCGACGACCAAAACTCCGGTTCCGCCAGCGAGCACGTACGAGAGATCTATCAGCTGTTTTTTGTTTTGTGACCGGAACAGTGGCGCGTGCGTGCGCGCACACGTACATATGTGTGTATGCGCCGACCGAACGACCGACTAGCAGCCGCGCAAGCGCAAGCGGCACGATCGCGTCGAGCCGTCAACGCCGCCGCTGCCACACATAATATCTTGCATTCGGTTCGTTCCTGCGCGTGCGATCGCGCGCTCTTACGTACGCACGCACGCGCCGTTATTTATTATTATTATTATTATTATATATACAAACACGTATTATGATAATATTACAACGTATATATTGCAATATTGTTACAGTAGCGGCCAAGTCGTATTTACCGGTCCTTCCCCAGTACGATTACGAACGTATTGCACGCACGCGCAAGCGCGTTTGTTATTTGTTATTATTCAATTTATCGTTATTGTTGTCGTTAAATTCGCCGTATTCGCCCGGCGTCTACGCACAGAGAGCGACGTTTTTGACGCGCCTCGTCCCCCCCAACACACTCCGCCCTGTCACACACACACACACGTCACCGCGTCCGTTGACTTTTCATCCACAAGTTACAATACCCAACGCTACGTAACATCCGCCGCGCGTTCGTCGTACGTATTTACAAATAAACGCTTCTCGTTGGCCATTTGGAAAGGAAACAAACCGTACGAGCTATTCGAAGAGAAAACCCGAAACAAAGAGCCGTTTGTAAACGGAGTGCGACGAAAAACGAATAGAAAACACCATCGCCGACCGTATTTACGTCGGACCGCTCGACAACGGCGACACCATCACCGCCGACAGGACACCGAAGTCGGCGGCACCACCAGCAGCACAATCCGCCGGTGCGACGAGGCGGCGCGGCGCGCGGTTCGATCGTCACGTGGTACACACCCTTCCCGCCCCGCCCGTGGTTGACGGTCATCTGCCGGTAAACAAACGGCACGCTGCGCCGCCGCCTCTGTTGAGCACGCACGCACGCACGCACTGTGCCCGCACCGCAATATCGTCGTCGTCGGGCGCGCGCGCGCGCCACACACACGTACTTTGGTTTTTCGTCGTCCTGTCCGCCGCCGCCGCAGTCGTTTCGACAAAAAAAAACGGCAGCAGCGGTCGTCCGTCTTTGTCGCGCGCACGCCACGCTCGCTAGCCCGCACACGCCCCGCGCGCGCGCGGTTCGCTTCGTCACACCCCTCCACCACGAACACTCGTTACCCCGCCTTCCGGACGGACTCGGTCTATACGGCCGACGCGTTTCGAGTGCGTGTGCGCGCAACGCGTCGTCGTCGATTCGCGTTCGTCTCGTGCTGCACACACACCGGTACAGATACCACTCACCGCCGCCACACCACTCGTCCGCAAAACTGCTCAGCGCGAATAACGAAACGACTGTAAAATAAATTTCGTGGACAAAAATCGCGTTCGTCACACGCGGAAGTACGCGCCGCACGTACCACCGATCGTTCGTCCGCCGGCCACTGACGCGACATTGTGTGTGTGTGTGTGCGCGCACATCACACGACAACCATGTCGTCCGACACGGATTGGACGTTGCACGCGCTCAAATCGATGCCCGGTAGCCCGACGAACGTGCAATGGGCCCCGGACCAGGACGTGACGGGCGTGATCGCCAAGCTGGAGGGCCGCGAGCTCGAGTACCTCATCCGGCAGAAGCGCATTGTGATCGGCCGGAACAGTTCCAAGGGTCAGGTGGACGTGAACATGGGCCACTCGAGCTTCATATCGCGCCGTCACCTGGACGTGCTGTACGAACACCCGAACTTCTATCTGACGTGCCACGGCAAGAACGGCGTGTTCGTGGACGGCGTGTTTCAGCGGAAAGGTGCCCCGGCGCTGCAGCTACCCAGAAGGTACGTACGAGAAAGGTCCTCCGGCGGAGAACGTTCGTTCGGACGGAGTGTCGTCGGGTTTTTTTCTTTTGTTTTTTGGGTTTTTTTTCCGTTCTTTATGGATTTTTCGGAACCGAAAAACAATCGCCTCCCCGACACTCCTTCACCTTCCCCCACCATCGTCGCATCGACAAGTCGCTGCGCGTTGTCATCGTCACCGTCTCATGTTTACCTCTCGCGATTTGTTTTTCCGAACGTCAGCGGTGAGATAAAAACGAGAACGCGACGACGTTGACGAACGATGCGATGATAACGTGTTTTGTTGTTTGGTTATAAATGGCTGCGCGCAAGTGTGTGTGTATATATGTGTGCATGTGCGCGCGCGCGTGTGTGTAACGGGTTTTCAAGGTCTCCCTGTTGCCAAAGTTCGAAAACGGTCCCCCGACTGTAACAACAATAATATTATACACGCGAGCGCCTCGCCGATATTTTCGAAATTTCTGCATTACTTATTTACTCATTCGGATGAAATCACCCAGTCAAGTTACAGTAGTCTTGTTGCTTTTTGGATTGTAAACGCACGACGTTTACTTTCGACCACCGTACTTACCTATATAGTTAAAAACTGCTGGCTGTCTGTCGACACATTGGAACTATTTGTGGAATACCACAATCGTACAACATTCCTTCCTAAGAAAACTCCCGCATAGAGAGTTTCCATTCACTATTGGGTTTTAATTTATCAATCTAAAACTATTCGATTTTAGGAACAAAAGAACATCCATTCGTTAAATTACTAATCGAAAACTTATTGACGTTACAGGTTTCTTGAGGAAATCTGTTACAAATTCGAATACCAAGTAGATACATACATATGTTTGTCAAATTACGTTTTTATGACCAAATTGATTCCTTTTACTTGACATATGACTAAACATATTATATAGTTCTACGTAAAAAATTCTAATTAAAAGTACAATTAAGTACTCACCCGAATAAATATTTACTTACTGTCGTAGAATTGTTTTCTTTTTTAATTTATAACACCATTTATTATAGTAAAATACGAATTATTATTATTGTCGTATCATTATATACATTTTATATCGTATCGTGTAAATTAAATATAAATTTCAATTGAATTTGTGATAAAATGTCTTGAAAAATATAACAATGGTCAATTTATTGTTTGACATTATATGTTCTGTACTAAATTGCCCCTGATCGTATAATTTTGACATTTTAAATATATAATTCATTTTAATGGCACAATATAATCATTTTTTATATTATTATCCATTCGGGTATTATGATTATTATCGATAACAATAATAATTAATAAAAGAACTAGATATACCTAACTTTTTTTTTTTTAATTCAAGGAAAGTATACCTATTTAAATAAAATTTCAACAGTTTTATTAGAATTTCACTACAAAACTGCAAGTAAATTTTCTATCCCGACGTATTATTTATTAAATATATAACTTTATTGTGTTTATACATAAAGAAAGAAACTCTCTGAAAGATAAGAACTTGTGTGGTAACCTATAAGAATTACTAGATGTAAAATAAAGTTGGTTATATTTTTGACAATTCCATCCAAATTGTCGAATAATATCATATTTTTATAAGGCAAATAATTTTAGTTTGAAAATATTAATAAACATTGTCTTTCTTTATTAATAATATAACATATAATTGATCAAAATTGTCATTGAAATTTAGATGAGACAAATGTGTATTTTGTATTGTCACAAAAATAATACATTTGGTTTTTGTCATTGTGTTTTTTCTTTGTTCAAAATCAGATCATTTGTATATAATTTACTATTTTTAATTTTTTAGTTTATTAGTTTATCATGTGCTCATTATTCATTTTTATTTGTTTGCTTCTAGGTGTTTAATGCGATTTCCTAGTACCACCATTCGACTAGTGTTTTATTCGTTAATAGATGAAATGGCACCACCTCCTGTACTGCAGAATACATTTATTCAAGCACAAACTAGATCGATTACTACTCCTACTAGAAATTACGGGAGCCCTCTGAACATAAATATTCCTCCACAAGTCATCAAACAAGAACCTTCTACATATCTATCAAAAGAAAATAGATTTATGAGTCCTTTTCCTTCTCCTACTGGCACTTTAAGGTAAGCGTAAATTATGTTTTTCTCTCGTAATCAATTTAATCTGTAGTATTATGGGTATCAATCATTATATTATTAGAAATTGTAATGAAATATAGACAAATGATAAACTATAACGATTAATATTGATTCATTTTATTTTATACTCAGTGCCGCTAATTCATGTCCAACTAGTCCTAGAGGTGGTCATAATAGACATACACTTGGACCAGATTTACAAATGGCAGCGTATGCAGCCGCTGTAGCTAATCCTGGTCAAATAGGTGTAATAACTACCCCAACATCATCTGCTATTTATGTAGAAGATAAGTAAGTATTTCAATTTTTGTTAATTGGCGTATGTTGAAATAAAATATTCGTACTTATTTAATTTTTAGTAAACATCTAGTGATGTCTAGTCAAAATAGTCGAGATGAAGAAACGAGTCCATTAGATGCGACTGTTTTTGACGTAAATATTGGAAACGAACAGTATGTTGGTGATTTTTATAGAAACGGTACATCAACCTCTACGAGTCAAAATTATAGTCCTCCTGATACCGTAATTCAAGATAGATCAACACCTATAAATAATAACAATAGCAATTCTAGTGCAAAAACAAAAGATGAATCTAAACCACCATATTCATACGCTCAGCTCATTGTACAAGCTGTTGCATCAGCTTCTGATCGTCAACTTACGTTAAGCGGAATTTATTCGTATATTACCAAAAATTATCCATATTATCGTTTTGTGGATAAAGGTTGGCAAAACTCTATTAGACATAACTTATCACTAAATCGTTATTTTATTAAGGTAAATTTTATTTGTAATTTTTCATTATAATTATTTATTATTTATAGTAATACGTTTTTTATTTTTTGTTATGAAGGTCCCTCGATCACAAGAAGAGCCTGGAAAAGGAGCTTTCTGGAGAATTGATCCTTCCTCGGAACAAAAATTAATTGAGCAAGCATTTCGTCGTAGACGTATTAGAGGAGTACCTAGTTTTAGACTTCACAATTCATTTGGAATGTCTTCAAGGTATTATATAAAACCAATTATAACGAAAAATACTTGATTTGAAAATTATTATTATTATTTCGTATGACAATTTGAAAATTAAATTGTATTTCAGGAGTGCTCCTCCTTCACCAAGCCATATAACTGGTGGTGATTTATCAATTGCAGATTCATTGTCTAGGGAAACTTCACCATCTCCTCCAGTCTCTTCTTCAGACCAACCACAAGATGAAGTTTGTTTGACAAATTCTGTTACAAACCAAACTAAATCACCAAACAAAATTTCTCATACTAATGGTGTTCTTCATTATGTATCGTCAACTGGTAATAATTTTATATTTTACTACTATATATTAACATATATGTTTATGTAGATGTGTATGTCTGTGTATAACTGTCAAATAGTTTTTAAGGACTAACACTAAAACAACACTACTCACCTATTTGATTTTTCTGGTTACCATTGCATACAAATTTAATGTATATAGAACTAAAACTGTAAACGTCAAAGTTAAAGTCAATTAACTTAATATAACATTAAAATTTATGTTTGATCTGTTGTAGGGAATTTCTCTCAAAATTTTAGTTTCTAAGTAAGATGTGAGTATTCTTTAAAAATTATTGTAAACACTTAAGTCTCATTTAAAAAATTAAATATCGAAGAAAATTCTATTTATGTTCGATTAGTCAAAGAACTGTAATCATTTTTTATTTTTTGTTCCTTTTTTTTTTGTCGATTAGGTTATTTTTAATAGCAAACGAGAAAAAAACAAATAAGTGTGTAGTTTTTCTAGACAGAATTAATAGATTTATATCATCATCATCATCCTCGCCTTTATCACATCTATTTGGGGTCGACCACCTTAGTCTTAAACCTCCATTTGAACCGATCTCCCACATCCTCGATGCACACACCAGCAATCCTCATATTCTCCTCAATTGTGTTTAACCACTTCTTCTTTGGTCTTCCTCTTCTTCCTTCCACACTCAATTTCAGAACTGTTCTTACTGCTTCCAAATCTTCTCTCCTCATAATATGCCCAAACCATCCAAGTCTATTTTCCACAAATAATAGATTTATATCAATAATAATAACTACTTTATATTATTTATGATGTGCTTTAGATTATTTAATTAAAATTATTTCTTTTGAATGATATTGATATTTAAAAAAAAATTTATTTAATTTTTAGTATTAACTATTATTGCTTATTGATACTATTACTAATATATAAAAAATCAATTAAATATATATTAATACTTATTTTCTCAATTTGTATAAAGCCGTGATATTTTGAATTGTCTAAGGGATATTAACGTACTTATATTAATACTATATTACTAATATACAAAATATGTTTTACTTTGAATAATTAAAAATAATATTTTATTATTAAATTTCACTATGTTTACCGCCATCTTTACTAATTACTTGGATTTTAATATTTCTACATAGTAATAACAGTAGAAATATAATAGTTTTATTTAGATATGTTTTATATAATGAAACAGTGAATTGTATTTCTTAAATTTTCCATCCATTGATGTTATTGTTCAATCTGTATTACTGTCTAATCTCATTGTCAACAAAATTTTTAATTTTTATTGATAGTATTATCGTTTTTTACTTCCTTGACAGTAACAATATGTATACTTTATGCAATTCATTTTTAATATCATTGTTCTTCAATAGTATTATATTTTAATACAATTTACATACATTTATTTACTTTATTTAGCTAACAATGAAGCTTCAGAGATGCAAAGTCCTCAACAATTGACGTTCTTAAAATCCCGATTAGTCTTGCCAGTAACAACATACAGTAAATCTACAACTAGACATATAACAATAGTGAACAATGGACTTCCAACATCTCAGTCAGGTAATTCATATATATATATAAAATATTATTGTAATATATTAATATTATAAGTATATTTAAATTAAATTATTACGTTTAATGATTAAAAGTTTTGATATTTCAACAAACTTTTACTATAAACATTGTGTACACTCACTAGTATTATATTAATTAGTTTAATAATTTTTCATCAAAATTTGTTAAAAACATTAGATTTTATGAATTGCTTTCCATGTACCAACAAATTTAAGGTGATTTAATATTTGTGATTGTTTTTAAAAAAAATTTAAGACCTAATATAATGAACAAACAAACCAGTGACATAGTCTTAACTTGAAAAACATTCTTTTCTTTAGAAAATTACTCTAATATTTACACTTTGGCATACCTATTGGGAATTAATAATTAAGTTTTAAAATGTATGTACTATGAATGAATTTAATTTATTTTATACAGGAAGTACAACTAAAACTAACTTAAATTTTATTGCCTTTCCTCCACCACTCAAAGAGTCCTTATTGCCACAAGCACCTGTCATTGTGCAAGCATTGGATCAGGCATTTGATGCGTACGTTTTCATAAAATGTTTTAAATTATAAATGTAATATATTAATTTTTATCATTGTTATTTGTTATTTTAGTTCTAAATTGAATCATGTTTTAAACATTGAGAAAGCAGTTAATCATCATAAACAAGTAGAAACAAATGAAGTGAATGAGGATATATCTCAAAACAATCCTACACAAGGCATAGAAATAGAATCTAGTGAATTTGGTGTTCAAGATATTCACGAAGAAATTATTGATGATACTCAAAAAACAACCGAAGAAAATATTGAACTGGTTAGTTATTTTAATCCCTGTTTTTTGGTAATATGTCAATTATATCAAAAAAATCAATATATTGTTGCATGGTAAAAGAAATTTCTATGAAAAAAATTCTCGTTTTTTTGAAAATACTGAATTTAAAAAGTCTACATGTATTATACCAAACTACTTTTAACTTGTAGTATCTAATTATGATGTGAATTAAAATCAACTTCACTTAATATAATAATATTATATAAATGAAAATATTAAGTATCTGTATATACATTTATTTTACAATTTTTTTTTCTTATTTATGGGAGATTTTATAGTTATTGATCTTCCCTCCATTGAAATTAGAAATTTCCAATATACCAAATTAACATATATACATTTGACATTTAATATTGCGACATAAAAATATATTTTTGTTTTTTTAGATTTTCAGAATATAGATTAGATTTAGATACCAATATATTATTTACCTAATTTTTGAAAATTAAAATATAAAAATAATTATTTTAATTAGTAGTATTCTATCCTTTTTGTGCATAAATATTTGTTTTGTGTTCTAATATTAAAATATTTTTTTTTATTATGTTTAGTCTAAGACATTCAATTCTGAAAAATCATCTGCAAATGGAATTGAAAATGGAAACCAGCAGGCTGTTGATGAAGCTAATGAGGAAGAAGTGGTGGAAGAAAATAATTTTGACGAATCAAAAGAACCTGATACAAATTATTCTGATAATTTCCAAGAACCACAAGCTAAACGTGCCAAATTAAATTATTTTCAACAAGAAATAAATGGCGTCCCATAAAGGTAATTTATAATTATTAAAAGTTAAAATTGTTTATTGTTATATTTGAATAGGTATTTTCCTAAAATGTTTTTTGTACATAACATGTATAATTTTTTTATTAAATGGGCTACAAAATGATTGTTAATATAATAAAATTGTTCTTTTAATTAATTTAGAATTATCTAGTTTCAATCAAACTATGTTTTTCTCTGTAAAATATTTGATTATTTTATGAATTAAGTTATATATATATATATATATATAATTATTTTTCGCTTAAGCAGTATATTATATTTAGTTCCAAAATGCCATTACTGCAATCAATAACAAAATGTAATCATAAATATTGTATTTTTGCTATACATTTTTATAACCAGTCTAGTTATATATTTAAAATATATATACTGCTAATCTGTAGGACTATCAAAATAATTCAATTTTCGAATAAAAATAAAATATAGTAGCCCAAAATTTGACATATGATGGTCATTTTTATTATTTCCTATGTTTAATAATTGTTCCTTGTACATAACCGTATAATAACATATCTATTATAAAAAATTATTAAATAATAAAAATAATTAAACAAAAACTAAATCCTGACAGTTTTTTTGTGTGAATAAGGAATGTTTTTCTTTTAAAAGTGCAATTAAAATATAAAAATCTTTTTTATTTTTCTTTTGTTATATTATTTTTTGTTGATTATAAAATATAAATGTTATCAAATTAAAAAAATTGCCATAATGTTTTTACCCTGTATGTGGACAAAGTTTTTTATCGATTTAATTTGTTTGAGAATTTGTTTGATGTTATGAAATTCAACTTTAATTTTTAATAAATGTGTATGTGATTGAACATTTTATATTACACAAAAAAAACAAAATAATAATAAATATATATTATATAATTATTTTTATAAAATAAGTTTTTGTCGATCTACTTAATAAAATGTGTTACCATTTGTGTTTAGAAAGATTTAGTTTACATTGGTATTAAAATTATATAAAATTAAATTTGAAAACATTGGTCTCAATTTGTTGGGTTTAAAATGTAACAAAACAAAATCAAGTTGTATATTGGGTTTTTTAAACACCTTGTAAATTGTTTTCATTTATATATTTATATATAAATATATATATAATTATTTCGAAAGTATTTTTCAATCTGCATATAATATAATAATTATTTTTCCATTTGGTTCTTTTACTTAAATACAAACAAAATTGATGATAAAAATTTGCGTCAGTGCAAATGTATAATTTAAATACAGGGATCGTTTTCGAGCGCACGGGACCTAACCCTACCATTAATCTATATCTCGGTCCCTACTGTAGAAAAGTGGTGTTGCCCGAAGCAATTCCAAGACGAGCACAAATGTTTTTTTTTTTTTTTATCAATTTTAAGTATTGTAATGAACGTGATGTCGTTGTTAAGTCATTTATGTATATCATTTAATAGATTCAAATTGTATTAAGAAATAATAATAAAGAGTAAATTAAAATATAGTCAACGCAATACTTTTTAGCACACACTTGTGTAAGTGTAAGATTACTATTTACTTTATTTTGTTGAGACATTAAATTTATAAATTATTTAGTTTGAGTGTTATTAATAAAAAAAAAAAATTAAAAATAAGTGTTTTATTTTCAACGTCTTTCCTCTGTATCTATTTCTTTTATGCCGTACTAACGAACCACAACTTGGTGAAAAAATTATGGACTTAATACGATTATTGTATTTTTTTCGCGTCTGAAGAACGATATAAACAACGATACCGAATGGCAAAAAGTCACTTCGCGCTCAAAATTCATGGTAAATAAAAGACGTTCGACGTGATAAGTGCGATACAGCTGTTGTGGCTGTTTTGTCACAGCCGTCTTACGACTTATATACGCAAACGGCCGTAACGGTAAATACAGTGTGACCAGTCGTCGCGATTGACGGTTGATAAGAGACGCGCGTCGTCAATGGCCTACTGCAGCTGTGACGACGGTCACAGGACCCCATTCAACAAGTATGGAGTACGACGTAGGTTTTTATTTTTGCCCTCCCCACCCATTTATTTCCGCTCGTACGGACCATGATGACGATAGTACTTCGTAATACTTGTTTGTACGCGGAAAATAACGATAAAAGTCGAAACTTCTTTGCGGCGCCAAGGTCGAGGATCGGTCGTTAGAGAATTGACGGTTCGTGACCGTGGCGGCACTGTCATCGCGCTCGGTGAAAACGTTCCGTGTCCGTTCGCAATGGCGTGTACGTGGACGACGACGGGCGAAAGGCAAACGTTTAATATTATTCCGTAGTTTTTGAAGACGACTGGTGGATCGCGTTCACGTCGACGACGGACGACGCAAGCACCATACGAGAATTACTTTGCCCGAGTACACACCAGAACGATGTAGTGGTTTTCCGTACGTAGTGAGTAAATATATTCGGTAATTTTTGTTTTTCTCCGTCCGCCGTTTTCCTTATTAACATCGCGTCGATATTTCGATACACTGTATGTATGTATTTAATGTGTGTTACGCGTTTGGTTTGCGCGCTTTTCCCGACGGGTAGAAAACGGACGAAAATTGAGACGGTTTTTAGGCAAAATGGGAAAAAAGTTGTCGTCGAAGGCGAAAAAAAAAATGTAACGTGTGTAACGAGGCCGCCGAAAGCTAACGTCCGGACGTGGTGAGTATAAGAGCACACTACGGGTAACACCGCCGCGTTTACGGTTCACGACCGTCGTCGGGTTTTCGTTTACGATGAGGCAACGTACTCGTAGTATAGTAAAGTGGTAGTAGTAGTAGTAGTAGTAGTAGTAGTATTGCTGTTGTCGTTGTCGTCCCCGCTCACGATCGTACAGGGCCTTCGCTCCAAAATGGCTCTGCCCCTACTTTTACCGTCGCGACGAGTCGCACCACCACACATATGTGTCCACCGCCGTCGCCGCCTCCGCCACCATTAACTCTGTGTGGCGTTTGTGTGTGTGTGCCTGAATCCGATTTACGTGTGTGTGCGTGCGTACGCGTCGCCCGTCCGTGCCCCGTATGTTTTCATCCCGACTTGGGTCAACGGTGGTGTGTCTCGCCTCCGCCGCCCGCGTCCCTCTCCTAGGAGCATTTTTTCCCGGTCGTCGTCGTTGACGGTTTTTTTTACCGCCACACACGTGCGATAACGGTCCGTAGTGCCGCACACGGTTTCCTGCGGTTGTGTCGCGGACGCGCGCTCGCGCGTCGTCCGCACCCATTCGCTTGTTTCGCGGGATCGTGCCGAGTGACTGACCGACGTTCGTCGTCGGGGTTGCGTCCCCGTTTCGGGAAAATACGGTAGGATTTTTAACGAGCAAAAATAATTGTTTTCCCGTACATTTGGCAAAATAAAGATGACGATGCCGAGTTAAGTAGGTCTCGACATGTCGCGCACATCCTGGTTCTTCGGAATAATACGTATTTTTTTCTCTCTTCGTCGTTATATTATTATAATATTATACTGCGCCGACTGCTTATAGAAAGTGAAAGCGTGTTGTGTGTATGCGTGTGGTTGTATATTGTGTGTGTATGTGTGTATGTGTAAACTACTACGCACGGTTTGCTACGACGATATTCGCCGCTCGCTTACGTGTATGTGTGTGTGTATGCGTGTCCGTTGTACGATTGTGAGAGCGAACGAGTGCGCGCGTGCGTTTGTACGGTGTGCGCCGCTGCCCGCGTATGTGATTTACTTTTTCGAAACGCATTCCGACGCGTATGCATTTTTCGAGGCGACGTCCGTCGGTTGTTTAGGCGATAACCGCGCCGCTGTTTCGACGATTTCACGTTTTTGTTTTCGGTTGTTCGCTGGCCCCAAAAGTATTACGCGCGTTTTCGTCCGTCCCGCCGCAATATGTCGCGTTGACGTCCGTCGTTTCCGTTCTGTTCGACCACCATGACGTGTCCTACGAATTATCCGCTCTCGGAACAAAAGGTTAGCGTCCACCCGACTGACTACCGTCGTTACTACCTAAGAGGATACTACTTGTACTATTATTGTGCCGCATAAACGATTGGGATGTGTTCTTCGTCCGTCCGTTCTTTCGTCGATTCTACCGTTTTCTCCGATATCGTTTATTTATAATGTGAGTAATTATCTATATGATTCCCGACGTTTCGTTACGTTCGTACATCACGATAATGTGTTGAATTTCTTTGTTCACACGTCAGAGTGCTTAGATACGCACACTTTTCGTTTTAGTTGCCTATTAGTAGTTTTTATCAATATATTTTTATGACATCGGTACGTTGTTATAATTGCTCATTCTACCTATATACACAAATATATTTATTATTTCCTATGTTTGTTGTAAGATGAGATTCATCTGTTCAAATCAAACAAATACTTGTATTTATAGTAGCAATACTTCGAGAAATTTTGCATAATAATACTGTATTAGTCGACCTTAAATTAGGAAAAACTTCAATAAACCTAAAGTTGTAAATATTGATAAACAGGTACTATATTGTACTTTGTACTTTATTTTATCAAATTAATGTTTAGCGCGAACTATACTATATGTATTCGATATGTATATATGTAGATTGGAAATTTACCCATCTTTTGCGTTTTATATTTATCTCAAAATTACAATTAGGTATATGGATTTCCAATTTATTGATTTCAGACGATATTTATATATTGCCAGTCACGCTACTCTTATTATACAATTAGTATAATGATTGCTATACTTACAGGGATAATAGAACTTTTGTGGAATTGTCGCCATGTCAGTAGTAGTAAACCATATGAGACAATTTCATAATATTCTATAATTGGATAATCGAATGACCTTCACGGAATTTATCTAATAATTTTTTTTTAAATCTTAATTATAATATTATAGTGTATTGAGTGTGTTTATTAAAACATTTGTCAGTATATGTAAAATATGGATGGCACCCTTAACATTTTTGTGAAAAATACACTTGTTTGAGTATTTTATGACATAATTTTTGGGTTGATTATCAACAGAAACAATTAATATCATATTAGTAGCATTCCTGAATGTTAATTGATAAATGCTTTATAATCTGTTTTAAATAGTATTATTTATTTATATATATACTTACACATTTGTTTAATTTTAATGAAATCCAATTTCAATGTTCCTTAGAGCAACACTTACATACTATTTATTTTATAATACGTAAATGGCTTATTAATTTCATAGAAATTGTTTTTTCTATAAAATTTAGTATATTTTTTGAAGAAAAAGTAATTTTCTTAAAAACTTCTAAATCACTTCTTATTAGTTACATAATGATTTAACAGTCCTTGACATTTTTAAAGATTCTATTAGTTAATAAAGTTTTAAGTTAGAAAATGTGTATACCTGTCTACACTTAAGCATTAAAATATAAATAATTTAGTTATACACGTGTGAGTTATATTTTTGTTTAAAGCTATAAATAAATGTACCTATCTATAATAAATACAAATTAATATTCATTTAATAAACCATATCTTACTAGAAATTAAAGAATTGAATTTTCATTTATATAGGTTACCTACCCACATATTTGTATTCCACTACTTATATTTATTGTAATTCTGCTAATAAAAAGAATAATAAGTAGGTTATTAAATTTTTTAATATTGTAAAACATTCTGTAACAAATTCCACGAGTTTACTCATTTTAGTGTAAATATATAATATATTTTTTATCAATACATATAATTAACAAATCAAAAAAGTAGAATGTTTTTCAAAAACATTAGGTAGCCGTAAAGTAAATGTATATATTCTATTTATTGTGAAAAGAAATACTATTTTTTATATTATACTTTATTAATTTTTATTTTTGGAAATATGTAAAAAATTCAACTAATTATTATTGTCATGAAAGTTGTTTAAAATAGTTTTTGACGCTGCTGTGTATATTTATATATATAATCTGTATTCTACTATTGATAACCCATAAGTGCGAACAATTTTTATAATGTATGATAAAACTTAACTGAAAATATTTAATATGTCATATTAGGTATTAATAATAATTTTTTTTTTTTTAAATCTATTAGTTTTTGGACCCTTCTTTTGACTTTGATCCTAAATTTATATTCGCGTAATTAAAAAATTATATATATGTATGTGTTAAAAACTAATTTAATTTTTAAACTATATTTGGAATTTATTATAATTTTTATCGTTTTAGATTGAAGTATGAATACTGGAAGTTATCCTACATTTGTGACCGCTGCGCCGGCAACTTCATTCAATACCTGTTCTAGTGCAAACATGACTCAAGTGAATGCGGGCAACAAATATACTAATGTTCAACAACAAACCACTACTGTTAATACTAATACAGTAGTTAATACTTCTAATACTAGTGGACAAGTGGTTGCTTTGTTGAACAGTGATGAAGCGGGTGTTACTTATTTGAGGCCACTAGATTCAAATGGCTTTGCTGTGAATTTAGCTGGTGTTGGGTCATCTAACCAACAAGGACAAGTAAGGAACATCTTGTGTTATTAACATTTACTGTATATATATATTTTTCCTATATTAATATTTTGAATTTAGATATTTACAATTCCCATAACTGTTCCTGGTTCAAAGCCTGGAGAACAAAGCCAAACTATACAAATTCAAGTTGTTGGCCAAGGAGGGATATCTGGAGATAAACTGTTGCCTGTCTTTGGACCAGTATTACAATTAGCGTATAACCAACAACAAGACAATGGAAGTATTCAACTTCAAGTTAGTAAAAGATGTTAAAATGTTGAAATTTCAAACTTTGTATAAGATGATTTATTTTATTTAATATTAGTTACAACAAGAAGGTGATGTTTCAAATGACCAAATACATAACAACAATAATGACTCAATGCAATCGTCTGATTTATTACAAGACGTTCAAGAAGACCAAGTAGATTGATTAATTGAATATTAATTTAATTTATAAATTTTATTTCTTAACTTTATATTAGGAGATGATACAAGATGTTAAACCAGTAATTATCGAACAAAGCGGCACAGATAGTAATGGTATGCCATTTCCTTTGGCAGTTGTGGTAAATCAAGATATGGTAGTGCGGCGCAATCAGCAAGACAACAAACTAATTGGCGATCAAAAAGACAATCAGGCGGACAAACGATTAAGAATTCAAAATGAACAAGATTCGGGTAAATAATAATATTAAGTAGAGCATAATTTTTTAATATCAAATAGTACATTCATATGTTCTTTTTTTTTTAAAAATATAATTGAATCGGAAAATTTTTTACAGGCAATCAATATGTAATGACTTATTCCTCTAATGCAAACAATTCTGTTTCATTGGCTGATTATATATCAATGAATCATGATAACATACCACTTGGGCACTTTTTAAAATTCTCACCTGACAATAATAAAAGAGATAGCATGGAATCATCCGGTACTCAAGAAGATGGTAATAGCGAGATGGTAATGTACGAAGATACCAGTAGTCAAGTAATTATGAATTTGTAATTGTACATTCACATATATTTTAGTTAATCATTATTATTATTGTTGATAAATTCAATTTAAAAATGTAATTATTCACAATTTAAAAACTACATGTATAACATTTCAATAGGTAAACGTATTTCTAAAAATGCTGCTTTTTATTAAAGATTTGTAGAATTCACTGTATGCCTTTGTTTACTAATATTCTATTATAGCAAAAATATTTATATTTTTTAACACCATATTACACATCAAAAACAATTGCATAGGTTTTTCATTTTTTTAAATTTAATACACCTATAAACATATTTGTCACCACTAATATAATATACTAAAACAAATGTAATAGGACCAACATATATATCTTACATTTGTTTAATAGTTCATGCGTCTAAAATAATAATAAGTCCTGAAAATAATTATTAATGTGTTGATAAACATTTACAAAATAATAGTGTTGTGGAATACATTAAGATTTTAGAAATATCTTTTCTTTTAACTTAATACAAATTAGTAATTGGGGATAAGAAGTCTATTTCCTTTCGCCCAACTGTGTGAAGAGTATTATATTAGGTAAACAGCAAATTAAGAATGTTAAAAGAATATAGGAACTATAAGTGTTCAAATTTTGATTAATTAGCCAACGTAATGTTTAAAAATATATATACATTTAATAATTGATATTTGATGGCTTAATATATTATATACATGTAATAATTGTTAATAATAGTTCGACTTATATAAAACGCATACCTGATTATAGGATTGTAATAATTTGCCATCGTATAAATATTTTACATATGTTTAATAGTATTGATAATGTTATTTATAAAATCATGACTATCAAATAAATGACATTTTTACCAATTTTATTAATTGAATAGTTATTCACAATTATGTAGACACTAGGAACATAACTACTAACACATTTACAAAATAGACCTTTAATGCATTCACTCATATTAAAGTAATAAAATTTGACGACTTGTGAGTTGTGGGCCCCTCCCAGATTATATTGACCTAGGTAATATTGACTAGATATACTTATAATTATTGATAACAAACCTAAAACCCATTACAGGTAATCCCATTTGATTAACTAAGATATATTTGTTTTAAAATAGTTCCTGTTTTATTATTCATTATGCTTTATTAAATTAAACTTCTAAAATATTCTTTAATTTTTAGGAAAAGGGTAAAAGGAAAAAAAAATATAAAAAAAAACCACCAGCTGCTAGAAAACCACGACCTGGTCAAATACATATTGCAACTGCTTTGGATGGTACTCTTTTGTTTTGTTGTCCAGAATGCAGCATGGCTTATCCTGACAAAGAAATGCTCGAACAACATTTAGTAGCTCATAAAATTGAACGACGTTTCATTTGTGATCTTTGTGGTGCTGGACTTAAACGAAAAGAACATTTAGAACGTCATAAATTAGGTCATAATCCAGAACGTCCATTTGTGTGTAATGTATGTTGTAAAGGTAAGTCTTGGTGCACAATCAATGTTTTTTTTTTTAAATAAAATTATTAAGTTTTAAAATGTGTATTTATATTTATAATTGTATTAAAATAGGTTTTAAAAGAAAAGAGCATTTAAATTTGCATGCTGTAATCCACTCTGGTGTAAAGACTGAAGTATGCCAAGATTGTGGTAAAGGTTTCTATCGGCGAGACCATTTAAGAAAACACACCCAAAGTCACATTACCAAACGTCTAAAAGAAGAACACGCAGCTCTTCAACAAATGGCTGAAACTGTTACAGCAGCTGATCGCCAAAAAATGTCTGTCACTGATCATGTACAAAATCAAGGTCATTCAGGGCCTATCATTAACCTGGCCCATCAAGAAATGATTATTGACGCTGTTGCCAGTGGACGGAATAATAGCCCTTCCCCTACAAATGATCATCAAATTGTCATTACCAAGGCCAGTCAAAAACTCACTGAACAAGAATTAATCATACTACAGCAGCAGCAACAAATACAACAGCATCAACAACAACAACAGCAGCAGCAGCAACAACAACAGCAACAACAACAACAACAGCAACAACAACAACAACAACAACAGCAGCAGCAGCAACAACAACCAAATAGTCCAAGTATAGCCCAACAAGAGATGATTATTGAGGCTGTAGGACAACAGCATCAGAGTCCATCTCCTCCGCTTGTTGAGCACCATCAAGTAGTTATTACCAAACTAGAACCAAATGAAGATTCTAGAGAAAATGAAAGTATTGTATTGACTCAGTCTGACGCTAGAGAAGCCCTTAATTTACTGCATCACCAACCTCAATGACCTCTGCTTTCAATTTCCAAGGTGACAATCAAACAGAAGCCACCATAACAATGCGAGTATACTTATTGATAATTTGTATAATACCTTAAAAAAGTTGTTTCATCAAAACATCATTGTTTAAAGTTTACAAATATTATCCGTATATAAACATATATATTAATAAATTTGTATTCGATTGATAATTTAATCAAAAAATAATATTTACTTCCATTATTTGGTAATAATTGACAATTATATATAAAGATAATTTACACTGATGCTCAAAATTAATAATCGAAGTATAATGATGGCGTGATAACAACTTTATATATTTATAAGAGTAGTATTGGTTTTTCCATAAACAAGTTATTGTTTTGTGAGATTTAAATATTAATTACTACAACCTATTATATTCTTTATTATTTTTAACCAAACAAATTTTATTACAATAACAATTGTCATTAACCTAGCCTATTATTTGTTTACTATTTTGTAGCCTAAACGCCTGTTTGAATTTTATTCAAAAATGATATAACTTGAATTGTTAGGTTTTATTGGATTTGTAATATCTTTTGCTTTTGATAAATAGAGGGGTTGTGAGAAGAGATCTGTCATTAAGGCCTGTTCCAATTGAATGGGATTACATGATAACGATTCTCTTACTCGCCTTTATTTTGTTAAATATGTGTAACTTTAATATGTTCTCAATAAAAATATACAAAGAATTAGTAAATTTATGATAATATTTATAATGTTATTATTATGGATTTATAAACTGCAATGTTAGAAGCAGCAAGGAGATAGTAGATATTAAGATAACTAATGACTATGTATTGTAAGTTTTTTTTAAATTTTACATTAAGAATTTAGAGATAATATACAAGAAGCTTTATAGTCTATTTTATTTTAAACAAAAAACGTATATATATATTTCTAATAAAATCATTGTTGCTGGAAATATATGAACATGTTATTTTTATTTTTTACTAAACATTTTATTGTTTGTTATTTTATTATTAAAATTTATTTGTATAAAATGTAATATTAAGGTATTTTAATTTGTCAACAAGCAATTTAATATTAATGTAGCCCGATCTACGTTTTAATTTAAATAATTTATTAAAAATAAGATTTATATTTTTTAAATTTATAGCTCATTGAATAAATATTTCAATTTCCTATTAATGCTTTTTAGTTTTAATTTTTTTTTTGTAACTACTTTTTATTTGGGATAACATAATGTCTTTTTTTCTAACCACATTCATTGACTGGGACCGTGTTACATTAAATATTTAATTAGTATTGTATCAGTTAAGTATTAAAACTATTTTTACTGTTACTTACTAAATTTCTAATAAATATACATAATTTTTATAATCTAATATGATTAAAATGCGTATATATATATATATATATGTATATATATATATATGAATTTTAAACAAATTGTAAACACTAAAATATTCACAACATAATCAATTTTTTTTTGAAGTAAGCACTGTGATACCAAGAAACTAAAATTAATTTGTCTTTATGTATTTTCCTCTGTAATGTCTATTAGACATCAGATATTTATTATGTGATAAGTTATAGTTTACATACATACATGTATTTAAATGTATATATGTATGTATGTACGCATACTCTGCATATTTATAAACAATGTACACTAAGATTTTAGAAATTTAGCAATAAATGATTGATTTGAGGGTAAAAAAAATGAAATTAATGTTAGCCTAGTTATGTTTACGTTAAGTTAGATAATTGTAACTTAGTACGAAGAAATCCGTTATTTTGTGTTAAGATTATTCTTTGTTTTTTGTTATTTTGTCAATTAATTTGTCTTAAACCAAAAAAAAGATGTAATTATATATTTCAAAATGTACGTAATGTATAATGTTCTGTAAGTTTTTAAATATAAACTATGTGATAAGTTACAATGTAAATAGAGGTGCATATCATCATCTAGATCTTTAAATGTTTAAAACAAAGTGACAATATTTTTTTTACTTAATACGAATTTTTGTACAGCTATTTTTGTTAGCCATATATAAAGAAGATAACTTGACCTATTTTTTAGTTGTCTATTACAGCATAATCGAACGTTATTAACTACGATCATTTTTATATTATTTATGTTAACATTTATACTTAAGTGTAAGGAATGTTTTTGTATTGTATAAACGATAATACATTAATTTTGTTGGTTGTATGGGCTAGGTTAATTCATTTTTATTTAGTTCAGTTTACATTATATTATTTTGTCTTAATATTTTTGGTTAAATGGTTTTAAATAATACACACGCATTTATTATCATTGATTAACATATTTTTCTTCGTTTTATTTAAAACAAATTTAACGCACGCAATTTGTGTATTTATTAAATAATAATATATATACTTACACTTCACTGACAATTTACTCTTACAAGTATCCGAGATTAATCTTCACAATATCCAAAAAAAGTAAATTAACGTTGTTTCGTTATATTGAAATAAAGCGGTTTAATAAAAGTGTACAGCAATATGTATCGCTAAATGAATAAACGACGGCACTAACACCGACTTGTGTGGACTAAGTCTTCAATCATCAGTTCTCAAGGTGTGTTATGTACAGCGTCGTGGCTATTGTCAAACAGACCCGTCCATTTAGGTTTTAAAGTACTGTTTGGTTAATTCGCAACGGTGAGTACACGGAATTTGGTCAGCGCGTCGCTGTATGACCAGCTGTAACCGTCCGATATGGCGGTGTTTTTGATTCTTGGGAATCTTCGACGAAATCAGAGTTTTGGACGTGTGTCTCCTCTCACGAACGATTATTCTAGTCTGGACATTTTACCCGTCTCCCTAGGGTTTTTGTATAGCGTGCATAGGCTGTTTCATTACGACGATAAAAAAATGTGACAAACTTAATGTTGGATTCTATTCAGAATATTAGACAGATTCGATCGCATTTTCGTTTTTCTAATAAAATCTATCGCGTTTACCGTTTGGGTTTTCATCTTCGGTTGAATATATCGAAAGCGGTGTATCACAATAGTTACTTAATTATTTGATGCCTTCCGAGATGTATATTTTTAGTCAATAATAACGAAAAACTGAAATATTTTTAAATTTCGATACGCGTTATAATAAATACACGTTCGTTAAACATGAATAATCCATTAAACTTTATATGTCTCGTTAGGTTCGTCCGATTTATTTATTTGAAAATTACGGCTCCCCCTTTCCAAAAATTCAGGTTTTAGTAAACCAGCGACTTAAAATTAACATCCACCGAACGAATTCCACGGTCGTTGATAATGCGTGTCGATTCGAATAGGGCGCCAAAACGTTGCTCATGGAAAAGTCCCCACGTTCGTTTCTCTTTCCGTTTCTCACACTCTCGACATTTATTGATTATAAGTGGACGCCTCCATTTTGTGTGTGACGATTTTCATTCCTATCCCGTAATACGCTTCGCACGGGGTCTCCTTCGTTTGTGTTTCGTTGTGTGAACCGTTCGCAGACGTACGTCCCGTTTTCTCGAACGTAGCCGAAATAACGACCGTTCGTCCAATATGACCTCGACGTTCCGCTCGAGCGACATACTCCAGCAAATGGACTTCGCCATGATCGGCACCCATTTCGCTTCTGGCCCGCTACAAATGGACCAGGACTTCGCGGGCACGAGCGGTATGCACCTGAACGGCACGAACGGTTCGCAGTATTTGAACGACGGTGAAATGACGCAGCCAAACGGTATGCCGGCTTCGTGGCAGAGCATTGCCGCGCCCGGGTCGACGGTGGCCGATTATCTATCCCATTTGCCGGCGACGCTGACGCTGCACCATTTTCTGAAATACTCGGGCGGGGAGAGTGCCAAGGACGTGACAACGAAGAAACCCAAGAAGAGGAAAAAAGTCGTAAAACAAGCGGAGCCGAGCGACGACGATGCGCTGCTACAACAACAACAACAACAACAAGAGCTGCAACAGCAACAGTCGTCTACACATTCGGCGAAATCAAAGACTAAAAACTTACCGAAGATAAGGATAACGAATTGTAACGACGGCACGACCATGTACGGGTGTCCAGAATGTCCGGCCGAGTTTTTGGACAAATTCTTGCTGGGTGAACACATTAGTAGCCATCCAATACCGGTAGAAGTAGAACGGCGTTATGTGTGCGATATTTGTAGCGCGAGGCTCAAACGCAAGGACCACTTGACCAGGCACAGATTGAGCCATAGTTCGGAGAGGCCGTTCGCATGTACCATATGTAGTAAAGCGTTCAAACGTAAAGAACAACTGAATCTCCATCAAGTAGTGCACACAGGCGAAAAACGTCACGTCTGTATTGAATGCGGACGAGCGTTTTATAGGAAAGATCACTTGAGAAAGCATGCCAAGAGTCACGCGGCGAGAAGGGATAAAAATGGACAAACATGTTAGATCGTATATAGTAATAAATGTTAACACGGGTTATGGCCAATTTTTATTTTGTTTATAATATATAAATCTATATATTAAACTTATTCTGCAATTACTGTCGCTTATAAACTAATAATATGCGGCTGTATTCATATTCAACTTTATACCACTATCTTTAATATAAATTTGTATATACTAATGTAATTAGTTATAAAACAATTTGTTTTCCTTACTACTTAAAATCTGTATTTGAAAAGTGAAGAAACTACATTTATAAGTATATTATCTTATATATAATATAGAAGAAATATATTGATAATTTGTGAATAATACATCGTATTGCGTATAAAATATGTTACTTTTTAAACACCTATATCAACTTATGTTTTGAAATATCAATACTCGAATAATGTACAATATTCTATTGTTTTTTGTCCCGATGGAAGTTCGCGAAAATTGAAATACATATATAAAAAAATATTTACTATTTTTTACCGCCCCAGCCCCACAGACCTTTTACGAAACCAGAAATACCATCCTTGTTGGCTGGGTCAGAAATGAGTTGGTGTTTCTTGAATGTCGGAAGCTTTACAAAATTTAATGCCACATCAAAGAACAATGGTTTACACGGTATTTCTTCCATTTCAGGCGGTACTTTTATAATATTTGGGTCTTTACTCAATATACTCGAATCTTCGTAGTACTCTTCCAATCGTTTTGTTAAAGGTAACTAAAAACGTATATATAAAAAAAGTTTGTAGGATATTCGTTAAAAAGGGTTAAGTTAGAATACTATTACTTTTTGCAATTTAGCGTTCTTCAAACTATCCAATTCTTCTTCATTATCTTGTTCGAGAACACTTTGAGCGTGGGCACAGTATTTCGAAGATTCTATAGTATTTATCAAGTTACTTAAACGAGTTTTCAATTCATCGTCAACTTGATTAATAGCAGAAGATGCGTGAAGTAATGCTCGTTCATACATGGCCATGGTATCTCTCCAACGATGCAATATACTTAAACTCTGACCAATATAATAGCATCTAAATCAAAATATAAATGAAATCAGTATAGGAAACTATATTGGACGATTTATTAAAATTACCTAAATGCTTTGTAAGCTTTAGCTTTGATGTTTAAATTTTCTTGAAACTCTGAATCATCTTCCAAACCAGGCAATTGTTGTTCTTCCAAAATATTTTGAATCAAAATCTCATATAATCTAGTAATGTCTTGAAGTTTCTTGCTTCCCTATTATGAAATACGACAAATAATTACATATATTCACTGTAATGTCGCGATGAACTTACAATTGTTCCTTGCTTGCCATCGTTTTCCAATACACTTTCAATCAATAACAAATTACGTTGTATTGACCTTTCCAGACGAATAAACGACAAATAAGTATGAAGGTATGTTAATGAAGATGTCGAAGAACTTGAAGTACCGTCTAATTTCTATAATCAAAAATTATATTCAAATTACACGTTTAAAATAAAAGTTAAACGTAACTACTGAACCTGTTCAGTTTTGATGTCATCCCTTATTGCTAGCATGGCATCTTTGCAATCCATCAAATGCTGTTCTAACGAATCACTTTGTTCAGCCAATGTTGTACATTTCTCCAACATACTATTAAAATCACGATTGGCTAACAAAAATGTTCTTACACGAGCATTTTTTACAGGAACTGTACGATTTCTCCAAGTCACTTCACTCAAAGAGTCTCGTGTTTGTGCCATCAAAGTCTAAATTAATATACGATATATTAATCATTTTCAATGTTTGTCACGTTATATTTTGCTTATTGAATAAACTTACATCTAAAGTGACTAATAAATCTCCTTGTGCTTGATTACGTAAATGTAACAATTGATTAACATCCGTCTCGTTCCCAATGTTATAGGCACAAAAGCGCAAGCTTGGTTCCAATTCTTCATAACGATTTCTATATAAAATAGCATCTTCTTCATTTAGCGCAGATGCTAACTTCTCATAAATCATCCTAAACAAACAAAATATGTTTAATTGGATAGTACACAATATATATGTATATATATTTTAAACCATTAAAAAACTAAAACTTCTATTTTTTGATTTATACGGGATGCGATGTCAAATTTAATTTATAAAGATGGTAAATACAATTTTGTATACATATTATACAAAATAGACTATTATGTTTTTAAGCAATCAAACATTTCTACTTACTGAGCCTTCTTCAAATTTTCTATGGATGGTTTCCAATCTTGTAG
>JAIPRN010001178.1:0-15905 GCA_025469175.1 Geopemphigus sp. TES_GeoC_2020 | reverse complement strand
AACATCCGTCTCGTTCCCAATGTTATAGGCACAAAAGCGCAAGCTTGGTTCCAATTCTTCATAACGATTTCTATATAAAATAGCATCTTCTTCATTTAGTGCAGATGCTAACTTCTCATAAATCATCCTAAACAAACATAATATGTTTAATTGGATAATACACAATACATATGTATATATTTTAAACCATTAAAAAACTAAAACTTCTATATTTTTTGATTTATACGGGATGCGATGTCAAATTTAATTTATAAAGATGGTAAATACAATTTTGTATACATATTATACAAAATAGACTATTATATTTTTAAGCAATCAAACATTTCTACTTACTGAGCCTTCTTCAAATTTTCTATGGATGGTTTCCAATCTTGTAGCTCAAATTGTAACATTCCTTCACACCAAGCCACATAAGCTTGAGTTTCCAATTGTGTTCGAGCATCAAATTTGTCGGTCTGAAATTAATATATTATTATCAATATGAATCAATTAAGTATACATTTTAAATTATAAACCTATAACTTTAATTTATTTTCAAAAATATCAGATATTATTGTAATAATATAAAACAACGAATTATTTTTTAAAAATATAACATGATGATATACTTCGCAAAGTTTTTGAAGTTGTAAAGCATAGCTGGCAGCTTTTCTCAATCTAGAAATCAAATGAAATTTTTTCCTAGGTTCTGTATTAGCTTCAACTCGAAGTTGCATTGCATAACTCCATGCTCTTTCAGCCAACATGAGTGGAATATAAATCGCTCTAAATTATACACATAGATATACCTCTAGATTGTTCGTTTTTTAAAATGTTTAAATGTATTTCGTTACCTTTCATCCGTGAGGTTGGTTTCAGTAATGATTTTCTTACGAAAATGCCTTCGATCACCTTGTTGTAAGTGCATAACTTTCCTTAAACGTCTGATACGTCTACTACAATAACCTCTATAGTTTGAGAATAAATAAATGTAAACATACGCTTTTTTAAATAAAAAATTATTAATATTTACCTGTATCTTTGATAATCATTATGTCTTAAACCATGTTGTTGTTGGGCTTCCTTGATGATTTTCAATACTGTTAAAGTATCATTAAGAAATAATATATCCATTTTTCAATTTAAACCAAAGTACTTTATTTTCTTTAAATATTATAAATCTATTAATGAACTCATTAATATTTGAATATTACGGTAAACTATCCTCAATTAAGCTGTTAAACAAACGCAACAGGTTAAATATTATTTTTATGCATAATTTATACATTGTTAACCTAATAATTTGAATATAAGGCCAGCGCGCATTATTTTTCCATCTATAAATATTTTACTTGGATATAATTGATGACACATAATTTGATTTTTAATTGAAAAAAAAATATATATATATAGTATTCGTCATAATTAAATTTTTTCCAGAAGGAAAACAAGATTTATTGGGATATATTTAGAAACGTCTATCGAAGTTAAAAGGATACTTTCTACAGAAAATATGGGCGTTATCTTTTCATCGTTTTCGGGTAGGTTCTCCTTATTACTTTCGCAGGTCACAAATTGATTCGACATGGTGTTCTCCAAATGCCGACAAAAACTACGAAAAATCAAAAATATCGTAATGATTATCGAACGAAACGTAACGTGAATTAAAATTGAACTATTAATTCGCGAATTATTACAATTGAACACAAGTCCGTTTCGCACACGTCAACAACTTTCTAATAACGCTAAAACGTGCTTAATGACTTATAGAATGGCCGAGACAACAAAACGAATATACCAACGAAATAAAATGAATAACGACAATAAAAAAAAGGAAACGGGTACAACGTGTTAAAATAATGATACGAATTATCTATTTACATTCTATTTGATTGCTACGTTTATTTTCTTCGCATTTACTTAACATATTCGCATTTGAAGCTGTTGCGTTTTGTCTCGGTTGTTTCCAACAATTCTAGTCCGCAACCGTACCAACGAAACGTTTCATAATCGCCATTTTCCTTATCTTTTACTCGATGATAACGCTATTACATTCTACCGTTTTGAAATTGTTCAGAAATTTCTTATGAACAAATCTTGATTCCGCCGTCCAATGTGTTGTAATTTCCGGAAAATGGAATAGAAATCCACACTATTTAGAAGTGGTGTACAGTTTGGACGTTTTCATTTGGGATAGGTATGTCGTACGTAATACGATTTTGCCTTCTAGCCAAACGCAAAAACGAAGAGTTCCTCCAAATTATTTTTATTATTTACGACGAATCTGTAATAATTTATATCTATAGTAATAATAATGTCATGGTTCCCATAGGTTCGGAGATTTCGTTGAAACATGTTCTTGACCAGATGGCAAAAACGATTGCATTTGAAATCATTGAATCGTTGGGTGTCACTATTAGGCAATTGCGACTGTATTCGGGCACAGTCTTCAATATCTCACGAATCTGTGCTTCCAACCCAAGCACAAGTCGTGATATGTGGTACAGGAGTAGTGGCCAATTCATTGGCCTACCATTTAGTTGAATATGGATGGTCAGATATTGTTCTCATTGATCAAGGAAAGTATGTACACCCGTTCTCATTTAATACCATCTTGAACATTTTTTATATACGCGTGAGCGACTTGTATTTAGGCCGTGTGGAGGAACGTCACATTTTGGTTCTGGAACTCTTGGTTTATTTAAACCAATCGCTGAACGCAATATTATTATGTATAGCATTAAATTATACCGACAGTTGGAAGCTAAAGGATATGATATAGGTACGTTTTCTGATAATTATTGATTATTGTCGTATAAAAATTATTGCTTTGTTTAATCCTTTGGATGTGTGTTTAATAAAAAATTGTAGGTTTAAAGCAATGCGGTAGTTTAAATTTAGCTCAAACTAAAGATAGAATGATAGCCTTAAAACGGAGGATGGCTATTAATTCGCCGACTGGATTACATTGTGAGGTAGAATCATTTTTATATTAGCTTTGTTTTTTAATTAATCTATAAATATTTTCATATTTAGATGCTAGGAAAAAACGAATTGAAAAGATTACATCCATTTTTAAATACTGATGATTTGGAGGGCGGAGTGTGGGTGCCTGAAGATGCAGTTGCAAATCCACAAGCTATTTGTAAATCCTTGGCGAAACTAGCTTCTGAAGGCGGTGCTCATTATGTAACTAATTGCCACATACAAAAAGTTGTCACTGAAGAAGATCGAATAAAAGGTGTACATACTAGTCGAGGGTTTATTCATTGTGAATACTTTGTTAATTGTGCAGGAATGGTAATAGTTATTTTTTTCAATTTTAAATACAATTGTATAATGTTATAAATGTATATATTTAAACTAATTACATTTTATTGTTATATTTATGTATACATTGTTAAAAGGGTGAATTTTATATAGATATAATTTAAAAACTAAAATATTAAGTTATAAAAATATATTGAAATCAATATTTAAATTTAAATGGAAAAATATAATTTAATTAGCTGTATTTTACCTACAACATTGAATTATCAAGATTTAATTAATTAAAATATTTAAAAAAAATTTTTATTAATGATGTATAATTTTTTAATTAGTGGGCAAGAGAAGTGGGAAATTTGTGTTCTCCTAAAGTCAGGGTACCTGTTTACCCCGCAGAACATTTTTATGTTACGACTAGTCCACTGCCTGAAATTGGTGTTGATTTGCCATGTATTAGAGATTTTGATTCTTATATTTATGCTAGAGAATATAATTCTAGTTTCTTAATTGGTGGATTCGAAAAAATTGCTAAACCTGCTTTCCTTAATATGAAATTAATACCATCCGATTGGAAAAAAGATATGCCTATTGATTGGAAACATTTTAGTAAGTAATTAAAAAAAAAAATTTGTAGAATACTACATAATTTCAATTAAATCTATTACAGTGCCATATTGGGAAAAAGCTATGTCTCGAATTCCGATTCTTAAGGATGTTGTCAATCCTACATTAGCTAATTCTCCAGATACATTTACACCAAATGGTAAATGGATTTTGGGAGAAACACCAGAGGTAAATATGTTTAAATGTATTTATATATATATATTAGACATTGATTTGGATTGAGTAAATGCAAATAAAATATCTCATATAAATTTGTCTAACATATATTTACATTTTAAAGTATATTTCATTTTGGAAATAAACTTTCATATGTTACATATCTATTTTATGTCTAAAATAAATTATATTACATTTTTAACATTTTGTTTCATATATTAAATTGGACCTTATACAGTATATAGAGGTTGTTAAAAAATAGAGAATTTTATTTTGTAAATTATTTAGTATAAAATAGCGTTTTAATATTTAGTGGTTTTTAGGTCGACAACTACTTTGTAGCTGTTGGTATGAATGGCAACCCATTACAAGGAGCTGGAGGAATAGGTAAAGCAATGGCAGAATGGATTATTGAAGGAAAACCTATTCAAGAACACTTGGAGTTTGATGTACAACGATTTCTAGATCTACATAATAATAGAATGTATTTACAAGAACGTACAAAAGAAATAGTTGGCAGGTAGTATTTTAGAATACTTGTTTTTTATGATCATGTTATGAATTTTAATGTAATTTTCATACGATAGAATAGTGGTTCCAAAATTTTTTCTATCACAATATACTAAATTAAATCTTCGTTTCAAAATAATGACATTTAAAAATTACTATGTAAATTATTACATATTGATTATTGAAATATTATTATTTTTAAGACACTATGCAGTACCATATCCTCATCAAAATGAATATAAACACGCGAGAAACTTACGATGTTCACCGTTGTTCAGTGTTTTGGAAAAAAGAGGAGCAATCTTTGGTACCCGAATGGGATATGAAAGACCATTGTATTTTGACACAACATATGATGGTAATTAATGATATTCGTTTGAAGTTCAATATAGATTAAGATAGAAGTATAAAATTATAAATTTGTTGAATTTAATAGCTTAAAAATTTGAATAATCTAAATACAGTATAGAATATTTTTTCCTTATGCAAATTCAACACTTAAAATTTTTATGTATTTTTAAAACAGGAAAAGGATCACCCCCGATAATGCCACCAGGTACATTTTATAAACCAAAATTCTTTGATTTTATGTTAGAAGAATATTATGCTTGCAGAGAATCAGTTGGTGTTATAGATATGTCATCGTTTTCTAAAATGAAAATCCAAGTAAGTGGACAAATTTGATAATTTTTTAAAAAATATTTAATATCACTATTAGAGTTTGGATTTACATACATTAAAAAGTTATAAAATATACACTTAAGTATAAAAAGTTCAATTTGATACAAAATAAATCAATATTTCTTACAAAATTTTTCTAGACAATTAAAAATTAAGTACTAAATAAACAAATTTACAAATTTTTATAAATAAAATTTTACAAAATTTTAAATAAATTATTAGTACAATAATTGTCAAATTTTTCTTTTTTTTTGTTTAAAGTGGATTGGCGTACAAATTCTATATACTATTAAATATTTATAATTTTTTTTCTCAAAAAATTGATTTTAAAATCATAAAATATATCTTAAAGATTAAAAAAATATATTTTTAAATTCAGAACATCATGTAATATCTAGTATTTATAATATAATAGTATATAATAATTTATATGTGCACAATCTTGATCCTAATTATTCTTATTTGTGCATCTTTATAATGCGTATTAATTCTATTTATATTTTAAAAATCTATGATTATAGTTATTGAAATTATTAATTTTACATGTGAATAGGGAAAACAAGATGTAAGCGAGGAAGCTGAAGTAATTATTTTTTGTTTGATTACGTTAAATAATTAACACCGTTAACATAATTTTGTTCATTATTTTTAGTCTCAATGCAACAGTGTAGTTGAATGGTTACAATGTCTATGCACAAATGATGTAAACATTCCTGTTGGTGGAATTGTCCATACAGGAATGTTGAACGAGAGTGGTGGTTATGAGAATGACTGTCTATTGGTGCGTGAAAGAGAAGATTGGTAAGAGAGCAGATTTTTGTACTATTTCGAAATGAATATTTTGGAATATTATTGTAAATATAATGTGTTTGTACATATATGATAAACAGTTACTTGATGGTATCACCGACTAGTCAGCAAACTAGAGTATTAGATTGGCTTAGTAATCATTTGCCAAAAGACGAATCAATTCAACTAACAGACATAACTTCAATGTATACTGTTGTAAATGTTATTGGCCCAAAAGCTGGCGCTTTGATATCTGAATTATCACAATCTGATGATGATATTAATGTGCAACCTTTTACATATAAGGCGAGCAAACTGATTTTATAATTCCAATTATTATTATTGGTGGTTTTAAAATTTTTGTATTTTTGTTTCAGACTGTGAACATTGGTTATGCTTCAGATGTTATGATGATGGCTTTCACTCATACTGGCGAACCTGGATTTTGCCTATATATACCGTCTGAATATGCATTGCATGTGTATGATAGATTGATTACAGTTGGATTTGACTACGGAATAAGAGACGTCGGTAGTTTGACACAACGGTTTATGAGAATTGAAAAGTTTATACCATTTTGGGCAGAAGATTTGACTAGAGACACTACACCGTTCGAAGCAGGCTGTAACCACGTAGTTAAACTTGATGTAAGTGATTTAACACATTCCCATATACACAACTGTTTTAATTTTTGTTTTTCGTAGAAAGAATATTTTCATGGAAAATTCACCTTACAGCGTCAGAAGGATCAGGGAATTACTAAAAAACTTGTAATGTTCATTTTAGATGACTTAAATCCTGATACAGATATATGGGCATGGGGAATGGAACCCATTTTCAGAAATGGAAAATTTGTTGGAACCGTAACATCAGCTGGGTAATTTAAACTAAATTAAACATTTGGTAGCCTTTTATTTTGATGTATTGCTAAACTTTATTGCATTTTGGTCATTTAGTTTGGTATTCTTTTTCAAAAATTTGATTTTCATTACTGTTTAAAAACAAACATATATAATTACTTTTTATTTAAGTCTTATTAATTATTATTTGAAATACAACTTTCTTTTGGTCTATAAGACTTTTAATATGAACATTATAGATTTGCCTAATAACATGTTTGTCACATTATTTTCAGTTATGGTTTTACCACTGGCAAGTTGGTATGTTTGGGATATGTCCGTCAACCTTTTACAGATAATCGCAATAGGAATCATATGGTGGTCACAAATGATTACATACTATCTCCTTCAGCAAAATATGAAATTGATATTGCTGGCATTAAGTTTTTAGCCACTCCAAAAATAAACGCTCCTAGTATAAATATAAACATACAGAATGTTTCGGACAATTCTCGATATATACCAAAAGTAATTTCACAAATAATAAATAAATGAAATAAGTTTCTTAATACCTTTGGATTTATTCTTTAATTTTTTAAAAATCAGTTGTTAACCATTGAACCAAGTCTACCATTTAAATTATTTCTATATGTTTATGATATTGTATTTATTGTTTTGAGAAACAAATAAATAAAAAATGACACATTTTCAAAAATTTAACTTTTTATTATGTATTATATAAAAGTCAAACAAAATATACCATCTACTTCTTCTTCTTTCCTTTATTCTTTTTGTCGGTGGCTTTTTTTGCTGCATCTGGATTTTCTGCAGCTTCCTTAGCCTTCTTCTCTTTGATACCAACTAATTTTGCTTCAAGTCTTGCCTATAATTAGAAAACATTTATAATTTTATACATTATATAAAATAAGTAAATTTGTATTATTATTAGTGTTCCGAGGAGCTTTTTCGGGCAATTTAATAGTTTAAACAACACTTTCCTAGAAAGTTGAAAAATAATATTTTCAAAAACACCAGTGTTTTTGTAATATATCTTGTATTGAAATTATAATTTTTTAAAAAATCACAATTGTAAAACTATATCATTCCTTTGAAAATATTCTAATATTCTTTTCAATTTAAGCAATTCATTTTAACTCTAAATGCATCCTAAAAAAACTAAACAATATATAACCTCCGTAATGATTTTACTATTATCCATTTATAGATAAAAATAATAAATGCATGTAGTATCCTTATAAGCAATATTTACATGAATTGAGAAAAGTATAAACAGTTTAAATCTATAGATTTCAAGAACTACTTTTAAAATTCATAACTAAATAATTTGGATTGACACTAAACTAGCATTAGGATAAAAATCGAGTTCAAACAAAATACATTGGTTTTAAATATACTTCACATTAAGTTATTTTTAATACAAATCGAAACTAAATAATAAGAAATACTATCCATAAGGCTGGTTTTCAACACTTTAAGAAAAGTGCTAAGAAATAACCAACTCAAGATTTAATTTTGTACAGCTGACTGAAGAATCACTCATTGAATACCAAAAATGGTTTAGTGACTCTCTTAAGGATTGTACATTTAGCATATTTAATGATAATCATATATCTATGTTTATTTGTCCTTATTTATATTTTTGTTAAGTATAACAAAAACAAATACGATTCAAGGAAAAAATAACTAATACTTTTGCACACCTATGACTCGTACAATTTCAATATGAAAAAGTAGATTTTAAAAATGTGCATTTAATATAGAATATATTTTTTCACCTGGTGTATAGCGTTGAATGCTTGGAACCTCTTTTCTTCTTTAGTGATAGCTCTTGCTTCAGGTTCTGTGCTGACAGCCTGTTTGAAGGGTAATAAGGTACCCTTAAATTGAGTGGCAGTTTTGCATTCTTCCTCCTATACAATGTCGAATATGTTAATATTAAATTTAAGTTGAAAATAAAATAATCAAAATATACATATACGTACAGTAGCTTCTCCCTTCTTGACCTTCTTAGTCTTGCTCTTAAGTGGGAACAAAATCAATTTGGAACGGTATGCCTTCAAACGTTCCACATTAACTTGTAATGATTCTACACTTTTATTCTTACGCCTCGGATCAACAGCAATGCCAATGGTACGTGCAAAATGTTTATTTAAACCAATAGCCTAAATAAAATTATAAGCAAAATTGAATAACAATTGACACAAAATATGAGTAACCTTAAGTACCTTGAGCTCTTGCAATGAAAAACCACGTCCAGCACGGACTTTTGTGTGATATCTCAAAGTAGGGCAACGGACAACTGGTCGCAAAGGCCCAGCCGACGGCTTTGGCGCCAATCTTTTTGCTTTTTTGATCCGGTTCTGGCGACGTCTGTACTTGCGAGCCGGTTGATTGAACCACGTCTTAATATAACGTTGCCAATCTTTGTGGAAATGTCCGTTCGGGATCATGTTATTACCACTCGGAGCCATCTTGACAAGTTTCGTTCAATTACCTGTACGGCGCGAACCAGTCGGAAAAAAAATCGAATTATTCACACGTACAATACACGTCCGTGGAAGGTAATTAAAGCGGGATGAATTAAATATCAGACAGTCACGTCGACGAATTTACGTACAAATAATAATAAGTACGGTCTACCGATTCACTTCCAGGATTCGAGAGGATGAAAAATGGAATTAGGCGTGTACACTTACCGAATATGATAATTTGAACAAACAACGCGTATCGTTGGAACACGAAGAAATGGCGAACAGGAACGCTGTTTATTTATTACTACGTGTGATAACCATTATCAGTAACCTCAAAACACGCGCGTCTTCGCATTGCCTACACTGGGACCGTCGTCGCGCGAGCAGAATATGTTTTCGCGTCGTCTGTACGGCTACGCTGGGATAAAAACCCGGTCGTCACAAAGTTTATATTTTCAATTTCTTTGTAAACGGAATTATTGTTATTGTTTATTGTTGAAATTATTATTATGCCCGTATTCATTATGCGTATAAATACTGTGGGACCGCGGCTGTTGAGTTTTAATACCGATTGATCACCGTGAGTAGACGGTTGTGTCGGCGAGGTCGGTTCTACCAGTGTACAATATCGGTAGCGTAATATTTGTTCATTTACGTCGACTGTAATCGTTATTCGTAAGTATATTAAATGTAATAATTAATCGTTTACGGGCGTGTTATTGTTTCGTTCGAGACGAATGGAATGTATATATTATATACTTACGGGTAACAATTTGTCGTTTTAAGAGAAAATCTCCATCCGTTTATAAATCGTATACTTGCCCTAATATTAATTTTTCGACATTTTTGGTACATTTTTCTTATTTAAGTAAACGTATATATGTATAAATATGACTGCGTTTAGCTCTGATCGAATTCTTCCCCGTATATTTCGTTTTGGAAAATCGCGTAAAATAATATATGTAGTTACGTTCGAGTGCACGTTATTGGTGGATCAAATATTACTATTGTGTTGTATTTACATTTCAATTTCAATGTATGTCAATAAATTAGCTAGGAAACAAATGTATTTAAACAAGTACACCTGTATATTGTACACCATATATTTTGTAATTATTTTTTAACAGGAAGTAGGTATCTGTATAGGTTTGAAATGTTCGTGGTTTCGTCTAACACAAGCATTTCAATATTGACCATTTAAGTTTCGAAATTAGTTTCTTTTAGTATTCAGTTATTTATTCTTGTTGGACTAAGTAAAACGACGAAAATCAATAAATTTAATTCCTTTTCAAAAATTATTAATTCTCTTTGGTTTTTAATTTTAACAGTTTTCGAAACAATTCGAAATAAAATTTTTTTTATATTTTAATCTATGTCTTGTGTGTTTTATAGTGTATATGATTTTTAGTTTTGGACATTTACTACTTTTTCATACAAGGGTTTGGATTTGTACCATTTTTACGATATTGTATATAACGATGTTTTAAAACAAAAAAGGTAGAACTTTGTGTTTTATGTAAAGTTATAAAGTTTTATTTAGCTAATATTTTCACATATATATTATAATAAAATATATATTTTAAGAAATATTTTTGATATATTTCGAGAAAATGTTTTAATTTGCTAGGTTTCTTCTGAAAGATATACATTAAACGCATATAAATCATTAAAGGCTACAGTATAGTTATTTACTTTTTGTACGGTGTAAACATAAATATAAGATGTTTTGTATAATTAATCGGCAATATATTTATCTACATAAATGATATATATATATAGCATTATAAATCGATATTTCAATTATCTATTTATATTTATGAACCTTAACAAATGTATTTTATTTTGCGTCAAAATTATAATATTGAATATAAAATTCGGCGTTTCACATTTCTATAATTAGTATTAGTTGGAATTATTTATTTATAATTTGTAATTCATACAATTGAAAATTAAATATATATTGACTATTTTATGTTATTGCCCCTTATTTTAATAATGTAAAAACGTCGAAGTTAAACCGTAATAGCGAATATTTTATATTTCCAAAAATATTTATTTCTACTAAATGTTATATAATTATATACATTATATAATTTATAAATTATAATAAATATGATAGCGATTAGTATGATGAAGTTTATTTTAACGAATTAATGCTAAAACGAAAATTAATATTAAATAATAATAATAAAAACAACCGATATATTTAGTTAAAATTTAAAAATAAATCATTTATATTGATAATTATTGTATTATACGTATAATAATATAAGATAATACAAAAAGTATTATATTACACAATTTACATTATTTCTTTCTTAAATTATAATTCAAAATTCGTAAAACAACTCAATTTTCTAGTAAAAATAATAGATAGTAGACGTAGATTGAACATAATTAATTACCTATTTAATTATTTAACAAACAGCATTTTTACACTTATTAACGTATTTCATGTATAAAACATATTATAAACGCAGGTATATTTACATAAAATAAATGATCATACTTTATGTATCTATAAATCGTTAATAATTAACTAGGTATCATATTTTTAGCACGTAATAAACCAAATAGATAAGATTAAGTTTGCTAGGTTTTTCTAGAATATGCTATGGTTCTAAATAAGATAATTTGTAAATTAAAATAGAGTAATTTAATTTGCAGGTTTATTTTTAGGTACGTATTTAATCATTAATTATGTACGAATAATTAATTTTTATCGAACATTATTTATTATATAACATAAATAAAATATTGTTAATCTTAATTACATCGTAACATTGGTACATTTTTTTCGAATGTTTTTTGTCATTATAAAATAAATACGTTTGCTATACGTGAAATTGATATCTTATTAATGTATCGTAAATTAAGTATATAATAGTGGTAATTTTTATAAATAGGTAAGTTTATAGAAAAAGTTTTATTTTTAACGCGTATTGGGTTTTTTGTAAATAATTATTTTATTCAAAATTCAATAATCAATTTGATAGTTTTTTAATTTCGAATGTGAAAATGGCGATCTTTTCAAGAAATAATTTCAAGTAATTTATATAGTCTGATTTTTTACGCATATATTAAATAAGTAATTTTATGTAGAATGTAAATTGTAATTTATTGGCTATTTTGTGATAATTGAAACGTTCTTACAATATTCGAGAAAAACTAATTTTTAACGTAAAATCATTTCAAATAAATATAAAATTGAAATTCGTATGAAATAAATTATTTAATCTAACTGCTAATCCATTGTACTTTATTCACAAACGAAGATTTATTTAAATTATTTTAAAATCTATAGAAATAAATAAACATAATATACCTGCATTATATATAATATAATAATATAATAAAGTTATTGTAAAATATATATTTGATATTCAATATTAATTCTTTAGTTTTTACTTATTATTAATATATTTTCGATTGTATATGCAGGTTAATAAAAACAATTTTTTAATAATATCAAATTTACTTGGTTTTAATTGTGACCAAATCAAAATAAATAATAATAAAACGATTTTTAAAATGTTTTTTCAATACAGATTATTAACAGATCTGCATTTATATGAATTGTATTTAAACAAATTTTTATTAATTAAGACAACACTATTTTGCAAAATATTGTATGAAAACAAAATTATAGCTATCGAAATAATTTAAATCTTAAAACATTGTAACTTTTTTATCAGACGATATTTTACAGAAGGTTATATGATGTCCACCAATTTCCTTAAAATTTGGGAACAAATGTTTTAAGTCTAAATTCAATTTAAATACTATAATTATTAAGAACTGCGTAGCATGAATTTGCTGTTGTTCATTAGATAAACGGAGATAATAAATGTGGGTGTGGTACTCTTTTAAGTATAATTTGTTTTTGTGTACATTTATGTAGTTATGAAGCTTAAATATATGTATATGAGACATTTAAATCACACATGTAAAAATATCAAGATCTACATATGTAGTCCAATAGTCCATAGTATGGAATATGGACTATTGTGAATTTTTTTATAAAACAATAAAAGTGATTATTTGATTAGGAAATATATAACAAATGTATGTACTGTATATTGTATAATATACAATTTCAACATAATTTTTATTATAATTTATTGTTTAATATACCAAATAAAAATATATAAATAATATTTTGTTTTACACTATAGAAAAGGAATTTGCAAACAAAAATGTTAAATATGGATGTTATATTTATAAATAATTTATACTTAAGTCTTTATGGCATATGTTTTTTATAATATTTGATCGAATTTGTTTATTAGATTATGATTATATTCTAGAGTTTTTCATTTAATTTGTTTGGATAAAATCAAGCTATAAATTTAAAAAATATATACATTTTATTATTATAGATGACAATATTTTAATCATTTCAGAACATTTTAATTTAGTAGCATGGAAGCTTTACAAAAATACTATTTCATTAGTATCGCTTCTTTTATCAAATTGTCTAATTTACTAACAAAAAGCCTTGATTTTATTTCTATTTACAAATGTTATTGTAGTTCATTATATTTTTCACCAAGGACGACATTAAAAAAAAGATAGAAAAACAGCATCTTTAGTTTACTGTCAATTTTTTGTAATATAAATTATTATTACAATAAATAACTTATAACAGTATAACAATAATGTTGTGGCTTAATTATTTTCAGCAAAATGACTATTGAAAATGAATTGATTAATTTATGCATCGACGAGAGTCCGCCTAGGAATAAACCTTTAGTTGCGAAGTATTTAAGGTATTTAAATTTTTTTAATTGTTATTTCCTTATTGTTTAATAGCTAAAAATTATTTTAATATATCATAATATCCCTAGGAGTTTTGCTTATCCAGTGTTATCGAAATTATCTCCATTCAACATATCCAAAACTGCTAGTTACTTAGTAGATAATAAGAATTCTATTTTACAAAAATATGGTGCGGTAAGTAACGTTTTTATAAGCACACACATACACAAATATGTATGTATATATTACTAATATACACTTTATAAATTAATTACAAAAAAACCTTTACATTATTATCAATATTTTATTATTCACAAGGTGTAAACAAAAACTGTGAACTATGAATTTTCATAAAAATTATCTTATTTAATGTGTTTAACGATATAAAATTATTATTAATGACCATTGATCACTCAATTATTACCTTAACATTACCTGACACGCAATTTTACAAACGTAATATTGTATTTGTTAATTGTTATTTGTGCGATAATAAATTTAATTTCTCGAATAGGTGTACTTCATCGTATACTTTATATGCCATTAACTATTTTAAATGTTTAATTTGTTTATTGGAAACTACATTATTACTAAATTATAAATATATTTTAAATTGTGAGTTTTAATTAAGTATTGTGTTTATAAAGTGTCACTTGAAAAATTCGTTCATATAGCAACAATTCAGTTTTCAGACAAATTTAAAAATGTTTGCCGAAAATAGAATTATGGGATATTTATTTTTGAACAATATTTTTTAGTCCTTATACAATAACATACAGTATATACTTATTTTTCATAAAAAAATGATTTATTCTATTTCGTGTGAAAAATATTTTTATAATTTATACTATATTGGGTCTATGTGTACAACAAGGTGTTATGAACAGTTTTCAAAGTATTATGTAATATTTTCAATTCTAGAATTAAAATATATGATGAAGTTGACTTTTTTTTTTAATATTAAAAAAAAAACAAAAAGTCCTCTTTTCTTTCACATATCTAATTTTAATTTAAAAGCCTTCGATATTTTTCAAAATGTCATTTTATCGTTAAACATTAAGTTAATTTAAAAATACATTATATTCATAATTACAAAAGTTAATTGAAAAAGAAATATTATTTGTTAGAAGATTATTCTATATTATATTTTACGAGGTAAATTCTTAAATACATAGTTAATAACTTTTTTTAATGTAATAATTAAAGACGAGTTTGAGAATCTTTGAGATGTTGTTATTTTGGCTACAATTTTATATTAATCTCTAGAAAATGTTTTAATTAAAAATTATGACTTTTATAAAACAAATAAAATAAAGTTATTTATACTTGTTGGTTAATTTGGAATCTGGCATACTACTACACTATTATCTCACTAGTCTCAATAAAATACCGAACACCTGATATGTGCAGACTCATATAGGTAACTGATAGCTATACTACTTCAAATTATTCACTTGTTTTCAGTAGAGAGCGTTTTGCGCTATACATTACGAACGTATACACAAAGGAAATTATTATTGACTAATTCACATTTGGCTTACAAAGTATTCACAATAATACCACATAATTTAACATTTAATCATTTCATAATAACATTTTTTTTATTAATTTTTATGGTTTATAGAAAAAAAAATGAAGGGAATTTAACCAGATTTAAAAATAATAATAATCGTAAAGTAAAACACATTTTTATTTTTAATGTATATTGAATGTATATTTCAATGTATATATTTCAATAAAAAAAATTTTCGGTGTATATTTTATAATAAAAGACTGCATTAATCGAAAGGAAAATATATTATATATATTA
>JAIPRN010001177.1:0-52279 GCA_025469175.1 Geopemphigus sp. TES_GeoC_2020 | reverse complement strand
ATATTTACGACAGTCGAATCTAAAGCGAGACGACGGTAAAATTATCCGTCGCCGCCGGTTCGTTGTCGATGACACACGCCCATCTGAACGCGATCGGTGCTTAGGCTTCGGGAATTCAGCCACTGATGTTGCTGGCACTGTTGGCGCTGCTATCGCCGCTATCGCCGCTGTCGCTGCTGTCGCCGCTGTCGCCGCTGTCGCCGCTGTCGCCGCTGTCGCCGATGTCGCCGCTGTCGCCGCTGTCACCGATATCACCGCTGTCGCCACTGTCACCGCTATCACCGCTATCACCACTGTCGTCGCTGTCATCGTAGTCGCTGCTTCCGATACATTTGGCTTCGTCGCTGGAGCTGTCGCTGCCGATGTCACTTCCGATACCTCCGGCGTCGTTGTAGATGCTGGAGTCGCCGAGGACACTTCCGATACTTCCGTCGGTAGTGCTGGTGTCGTTGTTGCTACTTCCAAAGTCGTCCCCTTTCTTGTCTACGTTACCGCCGTCGTTGTTAGTGAAACTGCCATCTCTGTCATTGGTACCACGACTCATGATTCCGCCACGGCTGATGCCTCTACCACGACCCATGCCTCTACTACGGCTTATGCTTCTACTACGGAAAATGCCTCTGCCACGGTCCATGCCACTGCCATCACCCATGCCTCCGCCACTGTCCATGCCACTGCCGTCGACCATGCCATTGCCGTCGACCATGCCACTGCCGTCGACCATGCCACTGCCGTCGCCCATGTCTCCACGGCTCATACCTCTACTACGGCTCATGCCTCTAGCACGGCCCATTTCTCTTCTATGGATCATGGCTCTGCCACGGAATATGCCACTGCCAACGCCCATGTCTCTGTTGTCGCTAATGTCATTGCCATCGTCCATGTCTCTGCTACCGCCCATGCCACTGCCATCACCCATTCCACTGCCATCACCCATTCCACTGCCATTACCCATTCCACTGCCATCACCCATTCCACTGCCATCGCCCATGTCTCTGCCATCGCCCATGTCTCTGCCATCGCCCATGCCTCTGCTATCGCCCATGCCTCTGCTACCGCCCATGCCTCTGCTATCGCCCATGCCTCTGGCACCGCCCATGCCTCTGGCACCGCGCATGCCTCTGCGCTGGCAATTGGCTTCGTAGACCGCTGTTCTCATTGCTTGACGCTGTTCCATAGTCATATCCTTGCCAATCCAAACTCCATACCACCGTTCCAACGATGAGAGTTTTCGTTCCTTTGCGGTTTTCATGACCATTCTCGCGTTATGGGCCGACGTCATCTTTATCAGAATCGGACGAGGGCTGCGGCCGATTTCGCCCAACCGTCTCATGACCATGAACTCGAAGTTCAGACCCAGTGTGTCCATTAACTCTTTGACCTTTTCGTATAACGCGTTCGGATTCTCATATTTGATCTCATCAATGTTGAACAACAACAAGTTACTAGCTCGGCGCCAACGATCTTCGATTTCGGCTTGCGAGCTCGGTTCGAAGTAGCCGCTGTACCTCAATCTGTTCGGTCTACTATAGTGGTAGTTCATTCCGGATACGGGCTGCATTGGGCTGGGTCCAACCGCGTCGTGTTCATAATTTCCATCGTTGCTGTTATCATTGCCGCTGTCGTTGTTATTGCCACTGGCGTCTCTTTGTTGCATTTTATCAAGTGTATCCCAAATGGTTAACATCTTACTTTTCAAATTTTTCAGTAGGTCCAACAATTCGGTTATGTTTGACGAGAATTCCCTCAACAATTGGCTGTTATTGTCATTACTGTTCATCCGGGGGCCTATTTGGTTTGCTTCGGAAGGGGCGTTCGGCATGGACGCGTTCTCAGCTCCGTCACCGTTCTGGTCCATCGTTGAACGTTCGAATCTTCGCGCGTTATTCCCGAAAATGAGACGTCGGCGGATTGTGTCGTTGGTCGTTCGTTCGGTGCAGCTGTTGTTGTCGTTGTCGTTGTACACTCGACGGTTAGTCGACTAAGATCAACCGAAGTCCGTTACGTGTCACGTATGGTAAAGTCGATCGACAATCGAAACACGGCTTGGCGCGGTACGTGCGACGGGCTCGGAATGGAAAGCGAAACTGGTCCGTGAAACACCAAACCTAATCGGCCCCCACCCCGAAACAAAAATTGTTTTAAATTCCAACAATATAACGTGGCCGCGGTCTACGGGAATTGTCCGAGTGCGGTGCGCGCACGCCGTAACGAAAACGTCGCGTGGCGTTTTTTGATACAAATAAAACGTTTAAAAGCGTTAACGAGTACCGAAAATATTTCTCCTAATTACCGGCTGATCGACGGTAATTACGGGTTTCGGCCGAACGCGGTCGGGTCGGAATATTTTCAAAAAGACTAATATTTCCGCTCACATCGGTGGTACGTGTGGCGTGTCCGACCGTAGTTTTCGCTAATGTCCGACGACCGGCCCTCCTAACCTTCATCATCCGCCAGCTCAATTTCGAGTTCTCTTAAAAAACCATTAGAACAGCCGTAATTAGCTACGGGAGCTGGCAAATAACGACGGCGGTAAGGCGGCCGAATTTCGCGCGCGACGGAAATATCGGATTAATCGACGGCGTTTCAAAAAAAAAAACGAAAAAAAAACAAAAATGTCGAAATTGCCCGTGATCGGACCCCGTTCGGCGTAGAGTGTGCGCAATCGATTAGGTACCATGGTAATGTACGCGATTCGTCATGTCGTTGGTGATCGTCTCGAAAGACGGAAAGCGTACGCAATAATTGAAACGAAAAATTACACAATGCCGCTATTTAGATAGCGTGATACGCGGACCGACCTAGCGAGTGAATTGACGAATTCGCGCGAACTATGTATAGGCGATATGAAAATTGTAAAACCTTACCTGCGTGGCAGATGCGCTGGGACACGGGAACGTTCGGCACAGTGCCGAGTGGCCTCCGTACTTGGTAGCTCGGAAAGGATTCGCGCGAAAATAATAACGAGATGCTCCGTGAACAAACGCGGGAATATTAAACGAAATACTAAAGAACGCCGGGTTATTTGGCGAATGACGAAATCGACCGCGGATACGCGTGCGACAACACTCGACGAAAACGGTAAGCGATGGCGCGCACGTACGGACGGTTCGGACGACGAGTCGTTCGGTAACGCACAGTATGGTTCGGACGGGAGTCTTCACACAACTGTGCCCCCGGATCGGAGAGCGGTTTCGTAGACCTACCTACGGTTGTCCCTTATCGGGGCGAACCTGTCCCTGGCTAAACACTTCTGATTGGTCGGCGGCACGTACGATACCCGCCGCCGTCCGGTCGGAGAAACCTAACGGGACCTAGCCCATTATTATTTATCGATGACATTGCAAATCCCCCGCGGCGAGACCCGCATACCGGCCGACGTGACCCGGGTCGTGTTCGTAGGTACTTAACCGTTTTTGTCCCGCACAATAGCCGGTTTTTTTTTTCGGAGAATACGAGACCCGGGCCGATTACAGAGACACTGCGATACAAGAAGACAGACGCCAATAATTCTTCCGCCGCGCCGGCTTAGCGTGTCGACCGTGAACGCCAGTCGGGCCGGACGTTATTTATTGTGCGCGTGAAGACGACTTTCCAAAGATCGTGAAAAAGGTCGTTTTCGTATACCCCGCAGTTCTCAGAATTCCGATTATGGTTTTACGACGGCATTGTGCGGCGCCGATAACGAAACACGCCATTACGCGTTTCCCACGAGGCTGTACAGTACGCGCGTGGGTTGTTCGCTCGTTCTTTGTTCGAACAAATATCGATAGCGTACGCGTTATCGGCGATTTTTAAAAATGTTTACGCGGACGCAAACACGTTTCCCACGTTTGTGAGACGCTCGAATATATAACTGTAACTGTATAACTGTATCTGTGAAAGAATACCGTTGCTGTTTGAAACGCCGAAAATTCGGGTGGACGAAAATCACCGTCTACGCACCGGCCTAGGGACGAACGCGGCCTAAAACGTTTACGATCCCCGTGGACCCGTAAACCCGTAGGTCCACCTCTCCCGTTTCCGTTTTTCGAGCATCGTCGATATTAACAATATAATTTCGCGAGTCGCGTTTGATGAATATAATCCACACACGCATATATATATATGTATATATCGAGCGTCGTTTAACTAATTTTTATTTTCGACGTTTTTCGATTGTATTTTTTTTTTTTTTTTGGAGGTAATACGAGAGGAAAGCGACGTGACCGGATAAAACGCCTTTTTTTTCAATGTCGTCAAGTGGTATACAAGCTGGCGCGTTGTTCGTCACGTTTCCCGATTTTGCAGGTAGTTTCTTTATGCGTAAACGACTCGGGCCGAATATTGGTAACGTTGTCGACGTATTGAAGTTAAACCGGACAATATTCGGTGCATGCGCGTGTGTGTACCCGAGCGTGTGTCACGTTCGCACGTCCGGCAATAATCATCGTTCGTGCCGTAATCGAAACGGTCGACGAACGCTATGACGGACGATATTATTTCGAAACCGTCGGATCCCGGTGTTGTCAATTCTATTTTGAAAACAACGAATCACGGGTAAACATTGAAAATAGAACGCACGTCGAATGATAAAATCGTTAGGCGAAAATTACGACTTCACCGTGAAACACTGAGCCTAGGCCGTCAAAATCGTCAAAAAACGACAGCTTTTCAATACGAACGTGTACCGCGTTAAATCTTACACGATTTATATAATATTTTCGCGCGATTATTATTAACGGAGCTCGCCAACGTGGCACGTCGAAGCGAACGGCTTCAAACAAAAACGTCCCCGAAACGCGTGATCGCTATCGGTTGTCGGTCGCCGACGTAGGCGTCGATCGTGTTCAGGAATCGCGCCCGGAGAACAATACTAATCCTTCCCCCCCTCCATTTCGTGTTATTAATTGGAACAATTCGGTTCGCCAACGTTATTTTTTTTTTTTGGATACGAGACGACGGGTGTGGCGGTGGTGGCGGCGGTGTCGGTTGTTATCGGAGGTGGTGGTGGTATATACGGGTCGGAACGGGTAGTACGAGAACTCGGGTTTCACAACCGCGTTTTACCCTCGCCGTGTAAACGAAAAATATTTTACGCGCGATAATAACGACGATTACAATAACATTAGGCGCGCGCGAAACGATCGAACGAGAAAAAAAACATCGAACGTTTTGTTCCGTTCGGTGTACGGCGCGGCACGCGACTCGGCCGACGGAAGAGTCTCGTTACATTTATTCGATAAAACCCACCGGCTTATTAGTATCAAACGACCGGACGACACACGACAGCCGGCGGCGTGTCTCCCACGCGGCTCGTCGCCACCGCCGCCGTTGTCGGACGGGCACGCGCCGCGGCTTTTGTCGTTCACGCGAGCGCCCGACCCTTTTCGCCGTCCCGTCAATCATCCACCGTCGTCGTATCGCGTTTTTCGCCGGCCCGTCGTCGGTTACCCACCGAAATTTCCCGCGCCCGCCAAAAACTCGTTGTTCGCCGTCGTCCTCTTCCTATCCCCATCAAACCTCCCCTATCCACCCGGCATTCCTCGGGCCAAAGCGGTCCGCACTCCCCGGGAAACGTTCGTCGCCATATCTTCGCGCACCGTCGTCGAGTTCTCGCCAATCGTCCCGATCAACCAGTTTCGCTACGTCCCGTAAACATTCCCGGACGTGTGGTCCGAAACGTCGCGGCGCCGACGTCAACCGACGCCGTCGAATAAACACGCCACGGATTTCCCGTAGTCGACCATTAAATCGCGAATTTCTTTCGTCGAAACGATTTACCATAAATCGCGTAACCCGACGGCTTTATTTGTGTCGTCTACTGCCCGTGCACGCGTTCAAAGTTACGCGTGTGCCGATAGAGGTTTTAGGTATAATCAATATCGCGCGATTGTACCGAATTATTATCGCGTTTCGTTTTCGACTCGGAAATTTCCGATGGACAATCGTATTGTCGGGGAAGTATATAACGAAGAATAGTCTTTTTGTGCGCCGTCTGGTAGGCGATTGATGTCCGAAAAACGTAACGAGAAATCGGCATTCGCCATTAAAAACTCCGACGTCGTTCACGACGGGCGCGTTTAACGGAAAAATTCGGACACAACGGTTTTCGTTCTAGACGTCGGTAACGGCGAAGCGTTTTTTTTTTTTTATTTCGTATTTAAAATAACGTTTACGATCCGTACAAAAAAATATACCGTAAGCGAATCGGTCGATACGATAAAAAAAAAAACGATTTCGGCACTGTACGTGAATATACTGAAACGAATATAATCCCCCCATTGTTACATCTCGAACACGTTTTCGAATCCACCTTGTAACAAACGGCCGACCTCTACCATTGTGGCGTTCGAAGGGGCCCTGTGTAAGGTGCACGGGCCGCCGACTAGGTTCGGTTACGTAATATCCCTAACGCGTTGGCACGTTTCGCTGGAATACCGTCCGAATGTACGTTCCCGCCGTTGGCACCGCGCCCGAGGGAATTTTCGCTACGAATCGAAATTACGGTTTGTCGAGTGGCCAGGCGACGGAGTGGAACGATTAACGTCGAGCGATACGGTACTAAGCCGCCACCGCCGCCTGGGGCCCCCCCGATCACTGGGAACAACGCGGGCTAAAGAATTTCAACGGCGACGAATATCGAGAAATAAAATAAAAAAAAACCGATCGGGGTTAGCGAAACGATTTGTCGGAACGTCGCGCCAGCCGTTTTGTCGATAATAACGTTAATAACTCTATTCGACGCGGCCGAAAATGGCGTCATTTCGACGGCGAGGGGACCGGTTGGCTAAGCACCGTAAATAGAAATAATACAGACGCGCGTTACATCGCCGTTATTGTTATATAATTCGAACAGGGTGGAACACCGGCCGGTTCCGGGGTGGCTCATCCGGCACCTCTCCCTTTCAATTTCGGTTCATACATATTCATGACCGGCGGCGCGCTACACGGTTACGTGTGTACTTATACGGATCGTATTATGCTCCCGTCCCGTTACGAGCGCCGTCGTAACCATATTATATGACTCATACCGCGCGCGTTCTTTCGCCCGGCGACGGTGTAGTCGGTCCCCGGCGGCGAGTTTCGAAAAAAACCGATCGCTTTCCATACACGGTGCCGTTTACCGGTCGTGCCCGACGCCCGAACCGCCGGCGTTTCCACCGCCGCGTAATTCCGGTCACTAGCGCGTCACAACAATTTCCTCTGTTCGAACGTACGACGTCGAACAGGGCCACGCGATTTCTCGATCCCGGGAAACCCGCCGGTTCGGCACCGGTTTCTCGACATAAGGGTACGTACTTCGGCCATATTTTCGCGCGATCCCTTGTTTTCCGCCGATTTCCGTTCCTCTTTAGACGTCCGGTTTACACGTTCGCGTAGGGATAAAAAAAACGTACGGCCATCGATCGGCCGGTATCCAATTTGGCGAACAAACAAAATCGCCGGTGGAATAAGGGGCGGCGAATGAACGCCGTAATAATTAAACAATTCGAAACGAAAAAAAAAGGATAAACGTACCGGCGCCGATAACGAAATTACGGGCGCGCGCGTGAAGTGGCGAGTTGTAGTCGCGCGTAATCGTCGTCGATGATGTTTGTGTACGTACCCGGCGTTCGAGTGTGCGTCGTAAAACGGAAGGGTTGTTGATAAAAAAAAAAAGCACCCGGTAGGTACTACAGCTCCCACAAACGCACACTCTCTTTCCCTCCCATCTCGAAGAGGCCAAAAACAAATACTTAACTTCGTCGCGTGTATTGTACGAATATAGATCGAGGTTGTTTTGTCGGGTGGGATCGCGCGCGGGTTGGGGGACGAAAGAGTGGACGGACATATGGTAAACGATATGGGGACGCGAGAGCAAACAAATCGCGCGTGTGCGTGTCCCCCTCGCCCCAGGAACAGATCTCCTCGAGCGTGTAATTGAAATTAATCATTTCTCGTCGTCGTCGCGCGCGCGCGTGCGTGTGTGTGTGTGTGTGTGTGTGTACACACGCCGATACGACCGCTAAGACGAATATAACGTAAATATTGACTTTGATTATTGAATTTTTTCCGCCCGTAATTATACAACCGAACGAATCAATCGAAAGCGGGACGACCGCCGATACGGTGCGTGGGGCTAGGGGAACGGAACGATATCCCGGACACGTACTATTGGTACGTCACCTTTCGGCTCGTGTCGGCTGAACGTCCGAAGTCACGCCCGCGCGCCGTCCGTTTTCGTTTATCCCGACGACGGATTTCGTGACCATTAAATAGCATAACATTCGTGTCGTTAACGATCGATGGATCGACACGGTCGGCGACACTACGCGTAGTGTATATCGCGCGCGACGAACGAACCCGTCGTTTACGAACGGACACTCGAATTTCCGGACATATTTACGTGGAAATCGTTCGAACCTAACCGAACACTTAAACCGTATTCACCTACGCGGTGGGTGGTAGCCAAGGGTTTAGTCGGTTAGTCGGAACCGGTATTGTATACCGGTAGTGGCGACAGGTGCGTGTTTGCGGTTGGGTTGGTGGTGAGGGAAGATAGAGGTCGACCAGGGTACGGATAGATGGAACAGTGAACGAGATGGTTGGCCGGGTGTGAGTGAACGAGCGTTATGGAAACGTGCAGTAGGGTGGCGGCGGTGTACGATTAGGAGAGGTGCACGACGCTGAGAAATCGACAAGACCGTATTGTACACGTACCGGGTAATTAACGGGAAATTTCGAGAACGTCCGACGCGCGCTAATGTGAAACGTCGGGTGAAGAAGAAGGACGACCGGGGAAAAGGAGTCAAAATGAAAAAGTCGTCGTCGGTCGCTAAAATCTCTCTTTAATCTCGAAAATAATAATGACGATAATAATGATAATAAAAATAAATAAATAATGTTACTTACACGATCGAATAATAATAATAATAATGATAATAATGTTCGTAATAATAATAATAATAATAATAATAATAAATACGGAACGAACGTTCGTTTTATTCGTTTAAAGTATATAATGTAATATTGTTTTACTGACGTACAATTTTAGATATGTACAAAAAGAAGACGATAATTTTTTATACAACCGAAATGTGGCGAGACTTAAATATAAGACGCTGTACTAATTACAGAAGCTGATAAGAAACTAAAGTAATCGTTATATATATATAATATAATACGCGTATGTTATATATTTTATATACACACACGCACACACACGCACACGCACACACACACACACACACACACACACACACACACACACACACACACACTAAATTAGTAACGATAGATTTCTTCTGCGTAAATATGTATATATTTAGATTTTTTTTTTCTTTTTACATAAATATTATGGAGCCAACAAAGCTCGTATGATATGTAATTGTTTCGATCGACGGTGCGAGTATATAATACGATCGCGTCCAGTTATTGTGTGTTCGAATACCGACGTAGTCGATAGCGTTTCGAAACGCGTACGCGATTACTAAATAGTTATCGACGGAAATGAAAACGGCGGTAATCGATAAGGAAGGAAAAAAAAACGAATTGTTCGTCGGCCGGGATCGACAGAGCGTATCTAACCACGGCCCACCCACGGCGTTATAATGTTCGGGTCGACGCCGAATGGCGGGCGATCGAATACGTGATTTTGTCAGCGTATCGGCGACAAACTTCGTACGATAATAATATAAGAATAATAATAATAACGCGATACATATCGTACGTACAAGTACATATATATATATATTAAACTATACTAGGTAAAAAAAAAAAAATCGTTATTTCAAAATGTTATTAATAGACGTTAAAATTATAAAAATTGCGTATTACGCGGCGTAAATAAAAAGAATGGAAAAGTACAGAAAACGTTTCGGACGTAAAAAGGGAACAAACCGAGAATATAAATACGCCGACGGACGACTTAATAGGTACGATTAAATATATTATTATAGTTTGTAATCGTTTCTAATACGATAATATTATAATGATATATATATATATATAAATATTTTTAGTAATTTTTTTTTTATACAAAAATAATATTCTAGAAAGGCGTTAAAAATTGATATTCCGCCGTAGTTTTTCGAAGTCGCCGCGTCCGTCGATAAATATTTTCCAATCGTAAATCTTCTCCGCCGGTACTAAAAACCGTCCGACGACGATCCGTACGTTTCAAACGACGACGACGACGACGAAACTAATTACGGCTATCGCCGTCGCGGAGCACGTTGTTCGGCCAGCGGTCGGTCAATCGACGTCTCGTCCGTTTATTTGGCCGACGAGCTTATTAACGGGCTGGCGGCGTACGACTGCCCGTTGCAATTAGGCAGCGCGAACGGATTCATGGCGAACGGAGACGTCACCAGTGTGCCCATTCCTGAAACGAGAAACGCACGCGCGGTTTATTATCGAAACGTGTCCCGAAAACGGACGTTGCGCGCGAAACGCGACGCCGGCCGTTTCGCGCATTTTCGTCGGCGTCGGATTTCGACGCGAGCGGTGTGTGTGTGTGTGTGTGTGTGTGTGTTTGTGCAGGGAGATGGGGGCACGGGGGGAGGGTTACCGTACGAGGCCGCCGGACCCGAAAGTAACGGGAATCGCTACACGACGAACATGGTCGGCGGAATAAAGGCGAACAAATTACGGCGCCCGTCGGTGCTTTCGTCCACGGCCATTGGTCGCGGCCAGAGCTCTTTTACTCGAGCATCGTGTCCGTCCGGTTTCGTCTTTTCGACCGCTTGTGTTCGTTAGGCCCCGCCACGTGTTTCCGAATTCGCCCGGGGTCGGGTCCGAGCCAACCTCGGGCGCGCGATTACCGCGATCGAGTTTTTGATGGCGCGCGTGTGTCGCGTTTTCGTTCGTTTCGCACAACAGGGCGCTACGACCCTGCCGATACCCGTCGCTTTCGTGTCCATTCTATGTTACGATCCTATTGGCGTTATTAAACGTATACCCCTCCGCACGGTGCCGTCGAATTTCGGCGGACAGTGCTCGGGGCGTCGTTTACATGCCAAACCCGACGGCGTGGTCGGTGACTAACGAACACGGTGGCTGACGACAATCGAAACTATTACACGACGACGAGAGGAAAACCATTAAAAATGAACGTCGTCGTCGTCGGCGCGTTCGGGTTTAGGTTACGAGTGGTGGCGAGCTCGGGCGACGGGCGGTGCGAGTGACGCGACCAGGGCGAGACCGCGCGGTTCGGTGATTCGCCACGAACCGGTTAGACGGCGGCCGGTGCGACAATTACCGCGACGACGGTGTTGTAATGCTTACTGGACGACGAGTTGAAGATCGACGGGTGCGTGGTGGCCGTGGGCGAGTTCATGTTGGTCAGCTGGACGGACGACGCGGCCGACGTGGTGTTTGGCAAAACGGGACCGTTGTAACCGGAATTAGGACCGGCGGTGTTTGGACCGCCGGGATTGGACGGGTTTCCTCCGCCGCCGCCGGCGTTTCCGTTACCAGCACCGCTACTACCGCTACCGCCGGTACCGCCACCGCCGTTACCGCCACCGGTACCGTTTCCGCCGCCGCCGCCGCCGCCGCCGCCGCCGCTACCACTGCCCCCGCTCGGCGGCGGATTTATGTACGTGCCGCTGTTCGTACCGTTGTTCGAGTGCGGCGTGGACGCGCTGGACCCGTAGCCGCCACCCCGGGGCGACACGCTGCTGCTCTGGCCGCGTCCGTAGTCATCTGCGGATAACGTACGCGTCAAAATCGTCGCAACCGCCGTAGGGGTGGTAAACGAAAAATGGAAACCGAGAACCAGTGGCCCGTCGCCGTCGTCCGCGCTGAGGCTACGCTCAAACCCAAACCGATCGTTTCGGTACTTTACACACACACACACTTACACAGACCAAAATCGCGAGAAACCTACGGGTTCGACTTCGTTGTAACAACCCGTCGTCCCTTGGATCGTTAGGTTAGGTTACGATTATATAACGAGAGGCTATATCGAATTCGTCGCGTACGGTTAATCGCCGTTGGTCACGTTTTCGTTTTACGGTCGTTGACGTCGTTCCCCGCGCTCGTAACGAAATACAAACAACGGCGTTCCGCGGTTCGGGAAGAGGGGCAAATAAATCTTTCGTTTTACGTTCCGTCGCCGTAACCCGAACGATTTGCCCCCTCGTCCATTCAACGTCATCGTCTGCCCCAACACCCCGGTTACCGTCTAATACCACTCACCGTCGTTCCATTGGCCCGTCGAACCGTGGTCGTGGACGGTGACCGCCAACTGTCCGGTGTACGGGTTGAATCCGGTGCCCGTCACGCCCGCCGTCGACGACATGTTGTTGCCGTCCCTGTCCCGGGAACACGGCGATCTCGGCAACGACAGCGACAGTTGGTTGTTCCGGGGCATCGTGTACAACGCTTCGGCCAGGTCCGCGGCCCGTTTCAGGATCACTTCCTGCACACGCCCGGCGGAATTAAATCAAAATTAATCGATCCACTACGGTCGGACGAAAAACGAGGGCCACGGGCGTCTCCACCTCTCGTTTTTTTTTGTCCCGACACCCGGTCCGTCGCGAATACGCAAAACGGACCAAACAAAAAAAACAAACGTTCCAAACGTATTACGGGTGGTCCCTCGGATTCAACTAATAAACACGCAGGCACGTGTTGCGTTCTATCGCGTCGCCCGAAGCATTGAACGAAATTGGTCCCCTAAGCGTGTTTGCGCGCGTAAATACGGTTTCGTCATAATTTTTTTTTCGGCCGGTTTAGTTTCGACGGCGAACAACGCGACAACGATCAACGGATAATTACGTTAATAAACGCACACGCGTAATTACGTCGATTAGGTTTTCGAATTGGCGAATGGGCTTCGAACGTCTATTTTCGACCGTAAACTACTACCCTTCTCGGAATCGTTTTTTTATTTTAGTTTTAACGTTACGCGAATAGCCGTCGCACACGCGACCCACAAGTGCATTACAGCTATATACGCGCAGGTACGTACGATATATTATGGTCGGTTGATTATTTATCACGCGATCGACGTCCGTTTTCATACGATTGTACGCGATACACGCGTATACGACCGGACACACGAGTCGGAATGACGTCGTCGTGTTCGTCGTTTCCCGAAACGAACAACGTCGTAGGGCTGTGTACGAGGCGCCAACGAAATGTTCCAGGACTGTTCGAACTTAATGGTAACCATAGCGCTCCGCGGTTGATGGAGGTATTTCCCGGGAAGTAACGCGCCGACGACGACGACGTGTCTCCAAAAACGGGCGTTTCGCGATTTATCGCGTTTTCAATTACGCGTCCCGTCGGCGAACAAACGTGCCGAGATTGTGAGTGATCCGAAACGTACCGGGAAATGACCCGGACGACCGAGGGAATTCATACGTCCATTGTTTTCGTCCATATCCGGGTGAGTGGTTCAGTACGAGTCGAAACGGCCGATCGGTTTTTTATTGTCCCGACGTTTGGAAACGATGGCGCGGTAGCGTGGCAATGCGAATACGTTGTCGAATAGGCGGACGTGACAAATCGCGCGGTTGACGGGAAAACGCGTTTTCTACGTGCCTGCGGCAATGGAAACGCGCCGTTTGGGGCGAGTGGTATCGTTGTTTGGACAACGTCGGACGACGTTCCACAACGAACGCGCGACAACCAAGTGCCGGAATCGTTTGGTCGTAAACACGTTACGTCGACGTCCGCTAGGTTCTTACCTTCGGTAGTTTTTCCGGGTCGCCCGGATATCTGGGCACGAATTTCTGCAGCCTTTGAAAACCGTAATCAATGGTCGGTTCGCTGAGAGCTGAAACAGGCGGGATGGTTAAACGTCGTTTGGACGTGGCCGCCACCACAACGCGTGTACTTACATATGTACGCGAACCGGCCGGGCGATCCTTTGCAGAATTGTTTGGACTTGTACGACAATGTCACCTCGACGATACCGGGTATGGGCCTGGGCGGTGTTTGTACTTGTATGGCGTGCGGAGTCAATAGCTGCGCGACAAGGCGGAAACAAATGCGTTATCGTCGGTCGCGTCTGTGCAGATTTGTACAACAAGCGGCGCGACTGTGGCTAGGGTCGGTGTTTCTCAACGAAATTCGGAAAGCGATTGTTGAAATTCCTCCCGGACTTACAGGTTTGACCCGTAAACGTGGATTTTGCGATGGTCCGTAACGGCGGCATTACGCGATAATTCGTTGAAAGTCGTCCGAGTTTTCGAAAATTACGCTCGCGATAAAAGCCGAAACGAAATATCAAAATATAATTATTACGACGTATTAAAACAGTCCGAAATTCTGGTCAACGTAAAGAAAACGCTTATCGGTTAGAAGAATTGACGGAGTTATGCGTATTCGAAAACGTCGAAAACGAAAAAAATTCGTTCGAACGGTTAAAATTGTCGTAGACATTTTAAATTTGTACCAAATATGCGTACGGCGATACTCTTGCGTTTAGTGTAATAAGATTTACAACGAAAGAATTTTCGCGATCGTGAGAGCATTTTTTCGAAATTCGTAGTTTTTTGACTTTTTCAACGGGTTTTAATCGTTATTGACCCTCGAATTGGGACTCATATTCAACGTCTCGACGGGACGAATTCAATGACGTAAACAAAACGGTTGAATATCGACCGTTAATAAGAGATAATAAAACGTTAATAAGATATTCCGGCCGAATAATACTTGGACGGAAGTGGACGATGAAAAATGATCGGGTGAGAGAGTGAGAGGTGGACTAGTAGTCGCGGCGTCGAGTAATAAAGTTGTTCGTTTATAATTACTTCGCTCCAGACCAGATTGCTGCCGAATACCACTTGCAACCCGTCGAAGAAATTGTCGCCCAGTATAGTGACCGACGCGCCGCCGTGGGTCCATCCTTCGCTGGGCGTTATGTGTTTTATGCACGGGGTGGCCACCGGTAGAGGAGAGAACATGCCTAGTGCGTGGAGATAAAAACGGAATGAAAATTTCGGCTCGGTTTTTCTTTGTTTCGAAAACGTCGTTGTTCGTTGACGAACGTGACAATATTGTCGCGTTGTACGACGCGAATATTATTGCGTTTTGTCCGACGTTTCTTCGTTCGAATCGTCGAAAAACCGAACGGTTTCGACGGAATATTATATATATATATACGCTCCCGCGTATAATATTCGAACCGTTCCCTCGGTCCGGTAAACCATTCGAATACGCATTTTGTACCGAAGTATTTATGTAGAAAACATACCCACGGAGGGAGGAACAGCAGGTGTCCGGGATGCAATCAATTGACAAAAGGCGTACGCGGGCGAATTACTTTTCGATTCGTTCACGTCGTCGTACCGTACAACATCGGCGATTCTCATTTTTGGCGACCGAGAACACGTAGGTTTTTTTTTTCTAAAACGCGGCGCCGAATTTTCGGCTTTTTTCCCGGGCTCGTGGAAATCTCGGCAACCGCGTCGAATAATAATAATAATAAAAAAAGAAAAACGGTAATAAACGACCGGCGGTACGGTCGTGAAATACAATCGGCCGATAATCGTGACGTGCGGTCGAGAATAAACAATATAATCGATTATCCGCCGGAATAATAAACGAAAAGAGCGAGAAAACCCTTTAGACGAGGCGAACTGTAAATATATTCTATCCCGAAGATATCGTTCGAGTCATATTTTTTTCTCCGCTATTTTTTCGTCTTTTTTTTCTCCAGGGTGTGTGTGTGTGTGTGTGTGTGCACGCGCGTATGTGCGTGCGTGAGGGCGTGTGTATACTATTTCGGAGTGAATTGAAGTTACGCTCAGCTGTCGGGACCGAGAGATTTCTTTTGCCGGGAGCGGTTCAATTGCGTCGCTGTATAAAATGGGTCCTATGCAGTGGACCGAATCAGGCGTGGTACCAATTCGGCGGGACAAGGAAAAGTTTTAGATCGCGAAACTCCGTTGAACGCCGCCTGGCATACACAAACAACTTTCACGTGTATTTTTCCCTTTATTTTATTTTCGTTCCTGTTTTCAGCGTTTCCTTCGTCCTTGTCCTATCGCGTTCGCCCGGATAAAACGGGTGTGACGGGTGGGACGGAGGGGGAAATAAATAAGTAAAACGTCAAAACTCGCGAACGTCTCTGTTTAGTATTGCTTCTGCGTTTTGTCGTTTTTTCTTTTCCCTCTAACAATCACAAGACACGGCCGTGTACCTATATATTATATTATCGACGTTTCGTGGGCCGCGTTATTATTATTATTATTATTATTTGTTTTTACGCGTCAAAAGTCAATTACGTTAAGTACGTATTCCGGCCCGGGTCGAAAACGAGGACAATTTGTCGTAAAAATATGCGCACGCGGCCTAACTTTTCCATACATATATATATACACATACAGTCCGTACTGTCGGCGAGGAATTAACGCCGCGCGCTAAAAACGGCCGTCGGCGAAACGAGAGGCCACCCTAAATACGAAATATACGACGGGCGAAACGCGCCGTCGTCGGCCGACCGTAATTCGGGCGCGCCATAAAAAAAAAAAAAAACAAAAAATAACCCCCGCCGAATTCCGGGACTCGAGTCGTACAACAACGAACGGTTTTCGAACCGTGTGTCCGTCGTCCTTACCGTCGTTCGGGTCCAAACGTTTTGCTCGGCGACCGTGTTTGGAATTGTTGTGCACGAACATGTTATCCGACACGGCCAACAGCGGGCCCTCGACCGTGACTTGCGTCGAAATGACCACCTGGAACAAACGAAGACGCCGGTTTTTGGTTGGTTGGGTAGCAGACGTCCGCCGGAATGTACGCGGGCGGCCCGTCGCGACGAAACCCGCACGAGCGTTCCCGGTACACAAACGGGTACAGCGCGTTTACATTGTTATCGTCGCGGCCGTCGAACTACGTAGTACGTATGGAGATTAACGGGCGCGTATAGGACGACGGTTACGGGCCGCGTCATAATTCACCGCGACCTGTGCGGGACTACGTGTGCCGAGCGCGGCGGATATTATTACGCGGCAGCAGATAAGCGCCGCCGCCGTTTCGAAATTTACGATCGGAAAGGGTTAGTGGCGGCCCCGGAGCCGGTACGGCGATATCGGTTTCGTTCACCGCGCCGACGGGTGTTCGTCGCCGAACACCGATAAACGAAAAAAAAAAGAACAAACGTCCCGCGAAAATTCTCGCCGCCGACCGGCCCACCACCGAACGGGTACGTCCGCGCCGCCGAATCGCCCGCCCGCAATGCGGACGACGACCGCCGCGCGACGAGATTAATAATAACGTTACGCGAAGCGCCCCTGCGATTGCCCCGATAAAAGTTCCGCGGGACGTTTATCGAATAAAACCGTTTACGATCCGTAACGGCGCGAATTTTCGGAATTTTCGGGACACCGAACGTTTAACGCGTTACGTTTTATTAAAATACGTATATATATATATATATAAATAGAACTACGAAACTACGCGGTACGCGGCGTGTCGGGCCAGTGTATAATACTCACACACACACACACACGTAGTCAATTATTAAATCTCGAGCGTCGTCGATTTTCTCGCGAAAAGTTTTTCATTATTAAACCGGTGTGTGTGTGTGTGTGTGTGTGTGTGTGTGCGCGCTCGTGGTGTAAATTAGATTGGTCGACGAAAGTTTTCGCTCTCGCTCCGTCGAAATAATAAGAATTTTCCGGCACACGCACCAAACTATATATACACACACACACACGCGCGCATACTTATATATTTATTTACTTACTCCTCTAAACTTGTGTGCGAATGTGTATACGCTTTTCCCATCGTCCTTTGCTTCATACACACACACACACACACACACACACACAGGCGAGAGGGGCGCACTTACGCGTATGGCCTTTTGGCTACGACCGTGAGGGTGCACGCAGAGGGGTGGGTAGATATACACACGCACACACCATAGCCGCCGCCACCCATTTTGTGGCGACGATAGGGTAAAATCGACTCCACCTCTCGGGGGTTTTGAATTCCGCCTCCAGGGAATACGCCGCCGCTGCCGCCGCCGCCACCGCACTGTTCCCGCGATATACTTCGACGGCAACGACGACTACGATCGTGTACGACCGTCCTTGACGTCTTTCACCCCCGAAGTCACCCCCCTCTACCTTGCCGCGTCTATTTCTTTCCCCCCGAAGGAGCCGTTCCCATGGGAACACGTGAGCGGCGGTGGCGGTGACGGGACGACCAAGACGGAGGGTGCGACGCGCCGAAGGCGACGGTAAGGGTCGGCGGACGGGCGGGCGGGCGTGCGTTTTGAATCGCTAAAGAACATCGCCAAGTGCCTCGCCGCTGTTTCTCAGTGTCGGCGAACCGGCGTTGTGGTGGGAGGGGTGAAAGGGATGATGTACGCGCGCGCACACGTATGTGTGTGTACACACACACACACACACACACACATATATATATATATATATTTATACACTTTCGCGTACATCGTGAGTTTTGATGTTGTACACACATACACACACACACACACACACACATGAGCGCGCGCACGCACGCGCACACATGTAATACGTATCATTGCACGCAGTCGGGTCAATTCTCCGAGCGTTTCGACTTTTGGCCGCCGCTGCCGCCGTCGCTATGTACGTACGCGTATTTATAATATATTAACGCGCCGTAAGTATAATATATCGTATTACGACGGAACCGGTGAAGGGGGGAGGGGCGTGTCGACAATTATGTTTCCGGTAAACCACGTATTTCGATTTTTCTCGAATAAAAACGTGTTACGAATTAAGCGCGACGGGCGGGTGAACGCGCAGTCGCCCCTTCCCATTCCATTCCTCTCCTGCACCCCTTTACCGCCGCGGTCCGGCGGTTGTTTCGCGGTTGATTTGCACCGGCCATAGCTCAAAGCGGTATTTTTTTTTTCCCGAAGCAGTGTTGGAGGCCGAGTTAAAGAAACCGAGCGTATTCGGGACGATTGCGCGTCCGGTTAATCAATTTCGACGACGGGTCCGTTTACGAACATCCGACGTACGCCGGGAACGTCGAATTTTTCTCGCGTTACCGGACCCGGACGGCCGATAACAATCGTCGGTGTCCGTCCGTAAAAAAAAAAAAAACGATCGTCTCTACCCTTTCCTCCTCCTCCCCCCCGTTTACGTACTGTTCCGACCCGTCGACGGGGGATCGTTTAATTTTTCTCGTTTACGACGTCGCGGTAATCGCGGAGTACGGCGGTAATGTTATTAAAATTACGTGTCGTGCCGGAACGACGTACAGGACACGCACGACCCGCCGCGGACGGTGCGTATTTTACGCGCGCTTGTGTGTGTACGGTATTATAATGTTGTGGAAACCCTTTTACGTTAATGACTCGAATAGGACAAAAAAAAAAAACCCCCGACTACCCTCGGTATTATTCGTTTTTCGGACTCGGAACGAAAGCGCCTCGTTCGATACGAACGCGAGCGCCGTTCACTTATGTAATGGTATCGCGTAATAATTCGGCTGCCCCGTCACGCTCGTTCCGTCTTCGACGCGCAGTTTATTTCCCCCCGTGTTTGCCGCGGTACACTCACTTGAAACCGGCGCATGTCTCTCGGATTCCCGGCGTTTTTCAAACAGTTTTGGTTGCACTTCAAGAAAAACTTCAGGAAAAATCTGCAAAACGAAAAACAGCGAAAACAATCCGATTAGTGTTGTTCGGCGAACGTGACCCGCCGACGACGGGAATAAGCGCGTTCGCCGCGCCGTTCGTACGAGTACGCAAATAACCGTTCGCGGCGTAACCGTGTTTACTAATCGTGGCCGTCGCGCACGCGATAAAATTCGCGTCGAGTTTCCGGGACGGGGCCACTAAACCGTAAGGCCGTCGGAGTAAGTACGCCCGGACCGTCGTAAACTCCGCCGCCAAATACGGTTTATAATATTATTAAACGCGTAGCGCGACGAGTTGGCAACGTTACCGGTATGTATATCGTCGCGTGTCGTCGCGATATAATTTTAACGAGTCCCTTTTGTGCCGCGAATAATAAAACCACCGGGACTTGTCGGAGCTAACGGGTTTTTCGGTTTCCCACCTGAGTTTAGCCTATTCGACCGTCGTCGACGGCCGGTGCGACGGAATAAACGACAACGAACTTGTAACGTAATTAGTACGTATCGTTCGTCGGACGTGAGAACTCGAGTTGTTTCGTACGTCCGTTTCTACCGCACCGGCGCCGGAGGTTACGAACACACATTATCGAAAACGACGAAAAAGTACGTCCGGTTAGGACAATCGGGATTATTGTCGTCCGGCAATGTACGGTACGCGTTTAGCCGCCCACCGTTTTGGTCGTTTCCATTGTCCCTTCGGTCCATCACACCCGTCCCGCCGCCACTCCGTTTATCGCGATCGGCCACGACGCGCCCCGGTTCGTTTGGCCGACAAATCTTTGGCGTATACGACGAATGGTCGACGCGAACGAACGAAAGGAAAAATTAACCGCGCACATTTATCGTTACGAATATATCGCCGTGTTGTATATTCCGTTACACGTTTTTCGGCGATTCCGAAGTGCCAGTATTTCGTGATCAGAAACCTCGCGGGATAATGCGCATGCTCGGATAATTGCCGAACCGAACACGTCGGGCGCCGTTTATACGGTAACGTATACCGCCCTTAGTACATTCGAGAACGGTGTCTTGCCTTTTGTCCGCGACGAACGGCGTCGGTCGGACGTGTACGTCGGCAACGGCCGATACGTTTACGAGACGTTCGGCTATAATAATAATAATAGCGTCCCACGGTGTCCTTTACGAGTAACGGTCGCGTCCTGAGCCGACGGACGTTTTATTTTTCGTTTTTCCGAACGGGCGAAAAATCGTTTTTGAACAAACAACGTACGAGTCCCGAAACCGTATTGCGCGGTAGAGAGATTAACGGTTTAATAAACGAACGTGTATATATATACAGTACACGGTGACGGCGTGCGTGCCGATAATCGGTCCTCGAAATCAGCAAACACACGCGGAATGAGCGCGCGCGGTCGTGTGCCGGATAAATCGATTTCGCGCGCAGATACCGATCTTCAATAATAACGGCGGTGCGGTATTCGCGCGTACGGCGGCCGTACCCGACGGATTACGAAAACGCCATGTGGCCGGCGTCGCGTGTTCGACGTTTCAACCGCGCGTAATTGACGAACTATCGTCGCCGTTATACTCGCCAAGACGATTATTAGACGCGCGACCGCCGCGTGTTTTGCGAGTGTTCCGTACGCGCGGCGTCGGTTTTACGTCGCGAACGCCTTTGCCGGCGGAAAACCGTGTCGAAAACGTGCCACTACTGTTCGCCGGCACGTCGAACCGGAACGGCCCGATTTCGTAAAATGTCTCCGCGTCGTACGTAAAATGGTCTCGCGGTTGACGAACGCCGTCCGGCGATTTCGAACGAAAATTGTCGGCTGGCCAGGAACCGATTGGCCGCGGCGGAAAAATAACCGTCGTCCGATCGGAAAAAGGCGGAACGCGACGTTTAACTTCGTCGTTTTTAATAAACGCCCGCGTCGTAACGGCCCGTGTACGGACAAAAGGCGAACGCGACGGCGGAATCGCGTGTATCGGGATGTGAGCGCGCTTAGGCGGGCGTACACCGGCAAAACGACGGCGGGTAGAAATAATTGCGTTTAGCCGCCCGTGAAAGGGCGCGTGCACACACACGTACTACAGTACGTGTACGGATCGAACGAGACGGGGGGGGGCCGCGGAGTACCTAATGTTTCTGCATTAGCCCGAGAAGTCGATGACTACAACACTACTGTTGGCTATACATACACACACACCGTCGGCGATTCTTCCCCGGGGATAGTTCAACGACAGTCGTTCTCGTTACCCCGCAACAGTTTATCTTCGATCCTTAAGGTTTCCCCACCGTCCCGTTCCCCGGTCTCCTACTCGACCCGCTCCTTGCCCGCCCCACACTCGTCCCGGTACGGTATCTACGGCGATCGTTTACGTCGCAATCCGTGCACATACACCCGGTGCACCGCCGCCGTTCGCGCACATAATCTCGCCCGTGCGTACGTTTTGGTCGCCGTAATTAAATTGACGAGTAAATAAACGGTTTTCCGACGGCGCTCTTCACGCACACGAGTGCAAACACTTTATCACTCGCCGTCGGTTTCGTATGTGTTTATATACCGTACGTACATTCGCGTTTCGACAGAGACGGCGGGAAAACGTACCACGCGCGACATTTTTCATAAACGTTTTCACCGCTCTCGGAATCGTTTTTGTACTCGACGGCGCGGTTTTTTCGGAACTCTCGTGACTTGAAACACTCCCCCCATCCCCGGGCGTAATCAGACGAACAAGTAATACGACCGTACGTTACGACACTCACGATAATAATGTCTAACGCGAGCGGATATTATCCTTTTACGGTCTCGATTCAATTAGAACGAACGACGGAATTTCGGTTTCGGCGAACTACTCGGTAAATTTTATAATATTTCGGGCCGTAAATTCGTACGTCGCGTTATATACACCGTCCGTGAACTCCGTCTATTTTTCCACGTCGAAAAAAAAATGAACACTTTCCGCCCACCCGGCAACCACCGAGTACATTATATATATAACACACACGGCGTAAGTCTAATTTCGTTCGCCCGTCTCGCGGCCCCAAGTTTGCGCGCAACAAAACTTACGCGCTCTCGGGCAACGGTACGGTTTCCGCCGTGCGGCGGGCCGCGGTGTCGAAAACTTCGTCGACCGCACGCCGCTCGGCGCCGTACCTAACGCTCCTCCGGTCCGACCATCCGCGCGTACGCGTATGTTCTCACGTACGACTTGCGTGTGCGTCGTATTATTATTCGCCGGTTCGGTGGTAAGTGTACGCGCGCGAACGACGTAAGGCCCGCCAAAGTTTCGGCGACGACAGCGTGACGGCGGCGCGTGTAATATAACCTCGACGGGTTATATACGCCGCGACGGCGTCGGCCTCCGTACCGTACGCTGAGCATACGATTTGCCGGCCCGTGGTCCGTCGACGAAAAACTGAACGCGGCGTACGCTTTATTATTCGTACAGCGGACGGCCGTACGTATTTGCGTATTTTCGTGACGGACACGCCTCGAAGATAATAAGCGAAACGGCCCGTTTCCCGGGGCCGGCTCCGAACGCGTCGACGATAAATACCGAACGCCACCGGTACGGGCGAGTAGTAAACAAGGGACGAAATACGTTCCCGACGGCAATTGTCAATAACGAATCGATACCGTCAGCGTGCGTGTTTAAAAACGCGAACGGTTCCACGTGTCGTAGTAATGGCACGTTTACGGGAAACTGCCCACGCCACGGCGCCGTTCGTTTCACCCAACGTGTCGCGTCGTTCCATTAAATTCCGTACGTACACGGACGACGATAACGTGTACTTACCGCCGGACTACGGACAACTGGTCGGGTTTAAAACGGCGCGCGATAATAATAATAATAATAATAGTAACGCGTCGCCGTCGTTGTCGCGTAACGTTTGCGGCGGGACTAGGGAAAGCTATCCCGAAACGCGCGAAAAGTTTACGTTGTTGTCGTAGTAGTTGTCGTCGTTGTACTAGTAGTAGTAGTAGTAGTAGTAGTAATAGTAGTAATAGTAGTAGTAGAGAGCGAAGGGCACGCCGTCGTCGGCGTCGTTTCCGTGGCAACGCGTTTTAGGGGACTTTGGCGGCGGAATCGCCTTCCATTGCGGCGATGTCGGGCGCGCGGCGCAGGAAAAGCGTCGGCGGCGGAGTGGACGGAGAGAGGGATCGTCCGGCGGCGGGGCCGGAGGATTTGACAATGCGTAGTATACACACGCACATCCCCTCCCTTCGTTTCTATATACACAGCGAGGAGTTTATACGAGAGTGAGCGTAGGAGGTGGGACGAACGGAGGAGAAAAGGGACTCTTTGGCTGGTGGCAATGGCTTTTCCTTCTCTTCCCCCAACATACACAACCACCCGCCTTCTCCGATCGCGTCGCGGCTTTCCCTACCGCTTTTCCGCGCCCTTTTCCGGTCTCGTATGGTGGCGGCGGTGGTGGTGGTGCGCGCGCGCGCGCTCGCGTGTGTGTGTGATGTTTGCTTCGTCGCGTCCTATGCCACCAACACCACCCTTAACCGATATATATATATATTATTTACGTACGTTATTTAATATACACGCTCCGCGATATGCGACTCGATTTCGGTACTGTCGCCGTTTCCCGCGGAAATCCGGTACGATTTTATTGTTTCTTCGTCGGGACAAATCGGCCGCGGGATTTTCGCGCCAACACTCCGCACAACGCGCTCTCGACAATTCCGCGTTAAATGTTAAACGTTAAATGTTCAACCCGGTACGGTTTTTTTTACGCGCGTTGTGAACACGGTCGTTTTTTAGCGGCGATTCGCCGGCACGACGTTTCCGCCGGTCGGCCCGTCACGTTTTTGGCAACGTGAACCGGCGAGTCACGGCCGTTGATTTTCGTCGGTTCCGTTTCGGTCGAATACGCACCTCCCGTCGCACGTTAATTACGAGTTATTTGCAAATGTCAACGACCGACCGACTTGTATGTCCGACCCGTTCACGCGGCGCTCCGGTTAGGCAATTCCTGTAGCCGTCAGTATATTGCCGTCGTCGGTTAGGCGATTCGCGTGCATACTACCGTTTGTCGTTTCGACGGGCGAACCGTCGGCCGGCACGAATCATTTCCGAGGTGTCCGAAAAACGCACAAAACCGACCCGAAAACACGAAAAGCCGCGAATGTATCGGGGTAAAACCGTACTTAATTGCGTCACTCCGGCGGGTAATTTCCCCCGCCTAACGCCATCGTCGAATTCGTGTACACGCGCGTAGGAACGACGAACCTATTATACGCACGGCTCCGCCGTTTACACGCCCGTTGTGTTTCGTTTTCGTAACAACGTTATTATTCCATACGTTCCTAATACGACGAAATATTGATATTTCGCGTACTATCGACGAAGCGCGAAACGCAAATTATGCGTATATATAATAACGCCGTATTCGTACCGGGGCCGTAAACGAAACGGAGTGACGTCGAATTGATCGTTACGGGACGACGGCAATTCGATTGCACCAACGTGCGAATAACGTGCGAATGACGATTTACACGAATACAATCGCGGAATGTATGTTTGTTGTAGGTCGGGCGCGTCGTTAGGGGCTTGTAAACACGACCGTTTGCCGCCGCCGAACGACTGGTGGGGCGGGCGGTCGGCCGAAGAAAATATTATCGTTAATAAACGCGCGCGAAACGTCGAAATCGACCTTTGGTCCGTTGTGTACGGGATCGCTCGGCCGGTTTCCGTCGAAACTGTAGACGTGTCCAATGACGTGAGATTCGTATAAAAAAAAAACCGTAGACCAACGGTCGTGCGAATTACGTAACTTTCGGGGGCGAACGTCGGCGCGCCTGAAACGGGCTAAAGCGGGACACGCGCGTCCACTGGTCGGGCCGAAAACACTCGAACGAAAGCCCGCGCGCTTTTGCCGAGGGTACGACGACGAACACACGGCGTTAACGCGCCCGATCGTTGTACGCGTAAAAATCGGCCAATTCTTAACGCGCGCACGACACGCACGCCGCGGGCCCGTTAACGTTCGCGGCGGCGGCGGCGGACTCTATGAATTCGAACGGACCGCCGGAGCCGCGAACGGTAAACGACGCGTCCGATTCAGACGTATCCGGTGGAGTTTGTCCGTACACCTCGTACGAGCTCGGGCCCGGCGAAAACAACAATCCCGCGAACGAACGTTCTCCGGCGTGTGTGTACGCGCGCGGAGGTAGCACGACGACGGTCGCGGCGGTGGCGGTGGAAGGGACGCGCGCGCGCGCGTGCGACAAAGGGAGAACATGGCGAAACGCGGACCGACCGAGATAAAAGTTTACTTGTAGCTGAAGCGCGCGCGCGCTCTCGCTCGTTCGTACACGCACACGCACACACACACACACACACACACACACATATACGTGTATACGGTCGTTGGTGCGCGCGTGTGCGCGTGTGTGTCGGCGGCAAATATACGCCGGTGGCGGGTAGATAATTTAAGGGGTGGATCGGTGGTGGTCGACGTGGAGACGGTAACGGTCGAGTGGACGGACGGACGGATGGACGGGGCGGTGGAGTGTAGTAGAAACACGGTAGGGGAAGCGAGAGACGACGGCGAGGAGGAAAAGGGGAGAGTATTGACTCCGGTTCCCCTGGGTTCGGGCTCCAGTCAATACCGCTGGGACCTCGCCTTACGCGGCGCTCAGTACTTCCCAAACCGAGTGCATTACCCGAACTTGCGCACGAAATATCGCCGGGGCGTCCGTCCATTTTCCGTATACCGCCGTCGCGAATAATAATTACCGTCGTCGTTTGTACGGACGGTGCGTGTACTCAACTATTATTAACCTAATCAAACCCCCACTATACACACACGGACCCACACACACACCGTGGCGGCGGTTTTTTTCCCCGGCCGTTCGGACGATTTTCTCGACCCGAAATCGCCATTCGTCAAAACTCGCGCGGACAACGCCGGCCCGCCGGCGGTGGTTTTCGAACGCGACGGACCACCGCCACGGACAGTGTCGTCCGGCCGTTCGATACACTCGTTTACCGTATCGGATCGTACCGGCCAACGGTCCCGCACGTCCCGGGTCGATTTATTATTAAACCGTCGCCGACGTTTCTTACGGGATGGAATTACGTATCGACGACGGCGATTGTAACGAAATTAGCGGCGTGAACGTCCCCGGGAAAAGGGCCGACTCGAACGTGCCGTTGCGTTCCGAAAACTCGCCGTTCAAGCGCCACGCGGGCGCGCCGACGATTTATTGCGGACTATTAAAACGCCGAACGTCCGTCCACACGCGCGTATTGTCCGCACTATCGACGTAATTAAAGTTAATTTAAAACAAAAACGTTCCCGGTGATGTTGCGCGTTGACGTAATGTCGTTATTTTTGCCGATTCCGTTATACGGTCGCGCTTAATTACCACGTGTGTACTAGAGAAAGTTTTAAAAGTGTAAACTCCTGTTAGTTATTGCGCGCGCTCCACGATGTGTATGTATATATATATACACTAACCTACTCGAAATTACCGTAAAAAGTTTTTCGCGTCGGGTTGATTTTAGCGTTTAATTTTTCGCGTTTTCTACTTACGCGTAGAAGCCAACGAACGTACAAAACGCCCCATTATTTCGGCGAATGAACGCGTAAAAATGCGTGTTCGGTACGGTACGAATAACGGCGCGTAAATTTTGTTGGGTACGTTTCACGTTCGGATCACGTCGATGACGCAACTCGAAATTTAAAATCAGAAAATACGCGCGAATTTCCTAAAAGTCTGTGGGTTTATACGTATATATAGATATATATATACAAAGTGCGCGACCGTACCGGTAATATATATTCGTACAATTTCGCCGTACCTTCGTACCGCGACTTAACGCATTCATGAAACTCTAACACACGTTGTACACGACGTGGGCGAATTATTTCTCGATCGGAAAGTTCAAAGAGTTTGGTTTTTTTGCACTACAGTAACGCCATGTACGGTGAAAAAACCGACGAATTCGTACGCGTGATAATATCGTTATTTTTTTTTACTGGCGTTCGTTTCGGTTTTTCGTTAAATATATATCTATTTAACAACGCCGTCGGAATTACGATTTAAAGCGCGTAATTAACGTCAAAAACGGAAAATCGACGCTCGTCGTTAAAAAAACTACGGCGAACCGTTATCGTAAAAATGTTGGCGCGATAAAAACGAAAACCGGCCGGAACAAATTAATCGGATTTCGATTTAGTCGACCGACCCGGACCGTGCGAAGCGTTTACGTTAAATTTTTCCACACCCGGACACGAACGGACGACGACGTTCGACAACTTACCGGGAGAAGCTTTTCCGTTGTCTCGTCGTCGTAAATGAAAACCGCGTTCGGTCGCCACACGTACGTCGTAATAACGCGACCTGACCCGGCACGGTTTTCAACCGGCCAAACGAAAGCGTTATGATCACGCGGGTGGACCACCGTGTCCGTGTGAACGCGAATGTCAAACTGCGCTCACCCGAAAGTGGGATTTCCGAACTTGGTAAGGTGTGAGAAAGGGGTGGGGGAGGATCCCGAGACGACGGGAAGGCACAACCGTTTACACGGGTTCGTATAATTAACGTTGTGCCGCCGCCACCGCCGATCTACGTTTGTACGTTTTAACGGACACTTTTCGACTCGGGCCGAGAGTGGCGGCCTTTCGTACGTACACACTTATGTTCGTGCTTGAGTGTACGAGACGACGGTCAAACTATATATATATATAAGAACGTACGTCGTTTACGGTCCCGCTAATGCTCTCCCTCTCTGGACGAGTCGCTAATACTAACGCGATCCGACGGGCCCGATCGAAAGACACGCGCGCCTCCACAAAAGCCTCGTACACTCGTATTGAGTTTGACACGTGCGCGATACACGACGAATGACGCGCACGGGACGCGCGGCTACGCGACACCAGCGACGGCGCGCGTTACCAAGGGCGACATTTCCGTGGCGGTAATTTTCGTTCGGGCCCGTAATACGCGTCGCGCGATGATTTATGAGAGGAAATTAGCGGTCGAGTAGGGCACGTCCGAAACGAAATCGGAGAAAACGTTTCGACGTTCCAACTCGGGAAATTCGCAACGGCTAATATTATCGCCCGTTCCCTTATCTCGGTTTGCGTGTGCCGGCGGACGGAAACGAAATATACCGCGCGCTTTAATGGCGACCAACAGAAACGACGATTCGTCAGAGTCATTTCTAGAGAACGGTCCGCGTCGACGGAACTTCAATACGCGCGTCGTCTACCACGGGATTTTTGTTTTCGTAAGACGAACGAATAGTCGAACCCACGTAATCGCGAATCGAAAAATAACGCGAGGGATTGTTGTTTTCAACCGTGCGTGGTAGTAAACATAAATATATTCGTGTGTGTAACGTGTGGCTAATGTGGAAGAAGCGAATAGCTGAACCGACCGAACGAATAAACGATTTCGTTTCGAACGGACGTGGATCCTTATACATTACGCGTGTACGAAACACACGTTTTCGGTTAAGCATACTCGAACACTGTTGTCCCACGGTTCCGACCATAATTACGGTAACCTATGGTCATCAATCCTGAGAGAAAGTTAGTGCGGCAATTATATACGGGCGCGATCGAACGAAACGGATTTCGAAAAACGTATAGGGATCCGCGCGTGACGTTCCAACAATGTTCCCCGAAGTGCGACGAGCGACGTTCATACGGTTTACGCGTTACGTTTTTGACGTCCCCTAAACTATAGTTGACGGATCCGTATGGATTTTTATTGTAGATTGTCAACGTCTTACGGCGGACGTGTTTTTGGTCGACCATTGGTCGTCACCGGTTTTTCGTGGAAATTTTCGGTACTTAGTGTTTTTCGTTTCGTTTGGTTCCATTTCCGTTTCGGTAATTATCGGACAAATTACGAAAAACACCGTACGTTTTACAATCAAACCGGATTTCGTGTATTTCGCGTACAATATCAACGAGACGCCGGAATATTTTCACCGATAATTTATTTCTAATAAAAACGTAAACGATTTTGTCGAACGGTTTTCGCCGAATTTTTGGCTTGATACGTGTAATAGTATGTCGAAAACGTCGATAGTTTTTGCCCAACTTTAAATCGACAAATTTATTCAAATTTACAACGAAAATGTATTACGAATTGTCTAATAACGTTATACAAATTTGGGATTCACGGGTCCTCGCTTCCTCCGATTATTCATCTACGGACCGCCTGTTTAAGAACCCCTGGTTTGACTGCAAGCTTTGCACGTAGCCAACGTTTCAAGTACAAAACGTGCCCGGTAATCCATAACGCTATCATATATATTACGGATTTGTTTTGCACCAAGTAAAATGTAGTTCAGTGTCTATTATTCGCGCTAAAAGTAAATATAACCTAACAACGACATTACGGAATATTACGTTTAAAACGCAGTTTTAAAAAAAAAGCGCGAGAATCGATCGCCGTTTTAAGAATATTGTCCCGTCGTCGAATATATTCGCGCGAATGGGGATGCCCGTGGGATAAGGACGCGGTGGTGTAAGGACGACGTTCAGAATCGTCCGGTATTGATTCCGATAGCCGGTTGTCAACGATTTCGGTTTCATTAAAGGTTCAAATGTTGGTGTTCCGATTTTGGTTATTCGAACGTCGACGTTCTTTTCCGATTATTTCCGTTCGTATTTCGAAATCGACGTCGTCCGACGAGCGTAAACAAAAAAAGCGCTTTCGTGTACGCTATCGAACGTACCACGAAATACGAACGGAAATTTCCGGTCACGGGGTCGATTATCTCCCACCTTAATTGGTCGTACCCGACGCGCGTTACGTATGTCGGATGTTTTGTTTTTGGTTTTATCACGACCTTACGGGAATTCGATTTTCTTTCGCGGTTTTCGGTAGTCCAAGTACCGCGAATTCGGTCGTAACGTTTACGCATTCGGTGCCGCGCGTTTCGGCGTTTGACGATATTCGTTCGCCGAATACCGACGGTCAATGGTTTCGTAACAAGTTTTCCGTCTTCGAGCGGGCGGCCTACGCGTCCGTTGTTTTCCGGCGGCATTTAACGGCGACCAAACCATTTCGGCTATATCGCTAGACGCGCGTGAAAACACACACGTTATTACCGAGTCCGACGCTAAACGCCAGCCCGACACGTAGCTAAGTTCGAAGGGGCGGCGGCGCTCACGAAATAGAGCGTAAACCCGCAAAAATACGAACCGACGGACAAATTGCCGCGCCGAGCCGTTCAATCTTATCGTCACGGTCGCGTATCAACAGCTCGATGATGGCGTCATCAATTCGTCGTCCTGGACACAGGATTACTATATACACACACACACACACACACGTGTATACACAAACGTATATTTACCGTCGTAGACAATTCTCCGTCGCCTCCAAGTCCGACCACCTTTACACGGCTCGTAAAAGAAACGGAAGCAGGCGCGATAAATAAATACGCGGGCCCGAGCGCGCGCGCACGCGTACACACGTGTATATATATATATATAGGTGCGCGTGTGTGTGTATGCTCGTGGCCGTTGATAAATTACGACATTAACGTTTTAACGGCAAACGGGTGCCCGTCGGAAGAGAGGTGATCGCGCGCGGTCGTCGGCGGTGGCGGACGCACGGTGGGAGACGCGTAAAAATAAACCCGAAATACCGTACGCCGGCGCCGCGTGAATGGCGCACCGATAAATTCGAGCGTGTATCTATTTCTTCACCTTTTCCCCCTTTTCCCCCGGCAGTACGATCCATATGTCCTCCCACCCAGACGGTCTTCCTCGCGACGTTCTTCGCCAGCCATTTCTTCCACCTCTCCCTCATCCGTTCTCATTCACATACACCCCCTCTCGTGCCACCTTTTCATTTCCCCTCTTCCCGTCCCGCCAAACACCTCCGGTTCCATCAACAACTCTTACCGCCTCCGGTGTCTCTTCTCTCCCGAAAAAAAAAAAAACACGTCCCGTAACATTCTCTCCCGTCCGATCACCAACTGGAGTCACCATTCGTGCGCTACCTTTGCTGGCCATACCGTAACATTCGCCACGGCCGCCTCGTGTTTCGTATTCTAAATTTCGTCCGTCGCCAAAACGTTCCGAATCTAACTCGGTATCGTCAAATCTAACATTTCGCTTAATCCACACAATCCTTAGGCCGTTCACCACTTTACCCGCATCCTCGTCACCTACCGCGACCGTCTAAATGGATCCCATCGTTCATCGGCGCCAGACTCACGGAAAATTTCTGCCCCTAAAGTTCTTTATCCACGAACGTCGCCCTACACACTTTTCTCGGGTCTACCGCATTAACATTTTCCAATCGCGATAACTAGGTCCGTACACTCCACGGCCGCCGCCTCAGTCAATCGTTATTTCCATTGCCGAGGAAAAAAGTATATATATCGACGAAGATATGGTCCGCACGGAGCGGATTTTGGCCGCTGCGAAAAGGGTTTTATTCGGTCGGTGGACACGTGCCGGTCGCGCGCGCCTCGGGGAACTGTTGTTCGATTAATGTGATTGCGCGCAAAGCCGAACTTTACGCGTGCGCGCGTGACGACGAGTGAGACGAGACGGGCCCGACACTCGAAACCGCGTGCCGTATGTCGGCGAGACTTTTTATCCGTTTATTTTTTATTTATTATTTAAACGACGCCGATTATTCTCAGACTACTCCGGTCCCCCGCACACCCGGCCGCACGTTTAAAGGGCATTAAAGTAATGGCCTATACACGACGGTCGGGGCTCTTTATATTATTTTTTTCGCTTCATTCTTCTCGGACGCGCGCACGGGATTAAAAAAACACTCGGCCGCTCGTCCCCCGGACGTATCGTACGACGTACGGCGAAAAAACGTACCGATATTTTTCGTTCGGTTCGTTCTCTGGTCCCGGATTATTTATCATTTATCGTTTCGTGTTTATAAACGAATAGTTCCGCGTATGCCCGAAATCTCACCCGTATCGTCGACGTCGGTCCGTTTTCCTCGTTCGGTGCGAAAAACGACAATCGCGCCGACGGTTTTCTCCCGCTGCACGCCGTACCGTACGCCAGCGGAACGCCGCAGGTACAAAAAAAAAAAACCATTCCGGACAATCGATAATTCTCAGCGGACGTTTCACGTACCGAACAACTTTCCCGAGTCTCCGATAGTGTAACGTTTTTAGGTAACGACAAATCCCGTCGGGTTCGTCGAGAGGTATTCGGGAATTGGTTCGACGTCGATTTTTCGAGATTTCCAATAGACGATAACACGAATAATATATAGCGCGTGCATAGATAAACGACAGGTACCGTTTTCGATACGTACGAAACGAAATTGGTTTCACGATGTTCGGGCGCGAAAACGTCGACTTTCGGTCGTAATTAATCCGTCGGTTTCGACATTTTTGTCGTCGTCGTCGTCGTCGTCGTTGTTCCACTTTAATCGAGACGGACAAAACCGTATATAAAATTACTACGACCGTTGTGTACGGTTTACTGCCTCGGCGTAAAAACGCGCGCCGCCCAAGTGCGGACGAACCGCCGGCAATTAATTACGTAGCCGACGCGCGCGCGAGCTCCTGAGGGGATAGTGTCGTTTAACGAGAGCGATTTATGATTTCGTATTATTATTATCGTTTTAACGCTCGCGAACAAATCGTGTCCGTTACGCGTTTGACGACGTCGGGGGCGGGCGGCGGCTCCCACGACAACAACCTCCCCTCCGGCCATATGTGGTTGGGGGGGGGGGTTGTTATCGTCGCTCCGATAATAGCCCGCTCGTAATCGCTTCTATGAAAGCCAAGTTGGTCGGCACGCGAAAAACGCGTCTTTTTTACAATTGGGAAAGCGTTCGTCACCCGTGGGAATAGAAACGGGCGATGAGAAGTAGTAGCGTAGGGATGGCGGACGTTTCCGTGAATGCGGACGACGTTATATAATTCGCCGACGGTGTGCGTAGGCGCGTTGGACGAAACGTACGTTTGTAGACGGGTCGCGGCGAACGGTTCCGCGACGAACCGCCCGGTCGCGTCTTCGATGATGGAACTCGGGACGACCCCTTCGCGCGTGATATTACGACCGAAACATCGCGCGCCCGGCCGACAAAACGAAACCCGTGTTTTTCACACGCGTTTCTCCCGTTTCCGTTTGCCGTATTCGACGCACGAACCAAGAACGATTTGCGCGCTCACACGGTACGGTCGTGTGGACATAATTTACACACACACACACACACGTAAAATGAGGGCGTAAGATGGTCGGCCGGTGTTCTGGCACTTGTCGAAATGCGAATAAAAGTGCCAGAAAAACGCGAGAAAACCTTTCGCCTCGCTCTATACGCGTGAGTAATAGGTACGGGTTACGCGAAAGACTATATTACGCGGTTATTAAGACGACGCGCGTGCACTTAATATTCGTGTAAATACGGCGCGTCGTATAAAAGGTGTAACGGTCCGTGTACACACATACACAGACGTTCGACACTTAACCGCGGTCCTGACTCTCGACCAGATGCTTCGGCGACGACCGGTGTCGCGGCGGCGGCCCGTGATTTATCGTCGTCGCGCCGGTCCGAGTTTCGGTGACGTCGCGGGCCGACGGGAAACGATATACTCACCATCGTCGTCGTCGTCGTCGTCGCGTACGTGGGGGTTTTTTTTTTGATCGTCGTTCGGTAAAGTTCCTAAAAGTTCGTTTCCCCAGAGATGTCGGCGCCCGCGCGTTCCTCTACGATATCGGCCCGATATCGGTCGTTCTCGGTAGATTGACAGTCGGAAGCGAAATTAATTTCGTATAACCTTAACGGTTCGGTTTTTTTCGTTTTGTTTTGTCGCCCTGCCCCCGTCCCACCTGCCCACCAGCCGATATTCCCTCGGCGCGGAAAACGAACGCCCCCAATTTGTTCGAGCCAAAAGGTTGACGACGAATTAATAATTTATAAAGTTCGTCGTCTCGCCGCGCCAGTTGACAGTTTGATTAAATCCGAACGACTCGACGAAGACGACAACGCGTATATAATATATATATATATGTGTGTGGTGTATCGTATTTTATTATACACGGACGACTGTATGAGACGGAGGTGCGCGCGCAATCGGACAACGTAGCCCGCCGTCTTTTATAAAGTTCGCGTCTAGTGTCCGCTCGTGCTCGTTTGTCCGGCCGTTTGCCCAGTGACGGTGAACCGGGGCCGGGGGAACCGTTCTCTAACGGCGGTTAGATATTAGCAGCCGGGCAACGACGCGAGTCGGTGTTTTTCGGATATTGTCCGACGCGGGGTATCCGAAAACGGATTTCGCGATCTCGCGCCGGACGGGAACGCCATTAGTTATGACGACGTATAGTGGCGGACCCGTGTGTGATCCGACTACGCAATCGGGTAATGGGCGGCAACGGCGCGTACGCATCGAATAAACGCGCGCGCGCTTGAATCACGGACACGGTTCACGTGGTCCCAACGACGGGAGACGATGTTTTCGCAATCTCTCGCCGCCCCCGGTCCCCCCTCTCGCTATCGTCCAACCACTCTACACGAGCCGCAGGGGACTCGTCGCCGATTCGGACCACATTTTAGCGAATCGAACAGATGTAGTGAACCCGAAAAACGAATTAACCGTACACACACACACACATATATATATATACACACACACACACACACACATATATATACACACCACACGTTCGGCACGACCAACACTTAAACATAAACAGACGGACGCGTTATTATTATTATTGCTACGTACGCGGGCGTGCGCGTATGTGCGTGTGCTGTGACGGTGGTACACACGACACGTCGTCTCACGCCCGTGTCGTCGTAAATCGATTGGCCCCGCGAAACGACGACGTATTATTCACGCGTCTGTTTGTGTGTTTAACGCGTTTCGCCGTTTAAAGTGTGTATTTTACTAATTCCTAACGGAAACCGCCATAATTTATCGCGTACGAGCGCGCGCGTCTCCTCCACGCACCTCAACGCGCTAATTATCTGACAAATCCGTCCCCGGATACCGGTAATGGACCCGAGTGTCGTCGACCGAAAACGAACCCCGAAAATGACGAAAACGTGCGGCCCATTCGCGCCGGGCGACACCACCGCCGCCGCCGCCGCCGCGTCCTAACGGTAGACACGGCGGCCGCGACCGTTTCCGAAAACGTATTTTTGAACGTCGACCGTGTTCCGCGGATACCCGTACCCTTTCCTCGGCGGGCCGTGGTCGACGAAACGGGAAACGTTCGGCGAAAGTCCGCTCGTAAGTCGTACACCGTTACACCGCGCCGTACACGCGGGTGCACGTGGTGTCGGAGGGGGATATATATTATCGATTTTCCGCTCAGCCGTCGCGTAACGCCGTTACGACGAAACGACGGTTAACATTTTAGGCCCGTCGCTTTTTTTCTCGTGCCGTTTCGTTTCCGTACTTTCTATCCCTGGGCCCGGTGAATTACGCGCGGCCCGACGCTTCGACCGTACATTATACACACCGGCGCAGTTAATCCGACGGTAATAATGGCTGTTCGGCGAATAGTTTAAGCGGGCCCGCTCCCGTCCGCGTATAATTACGTTTTATCGCGTGCCCTTTGAGTTACGCGGAACATTTCGCACGCGATAAACCCCTTCTGTACGAAGAAAACGACTGCCCGAAACAAATCCGCGTCGAAAACTACGCGAAAAATAAAGTTCGACAACGTTTAGCGCGGATAACAACGGGGCGCGACAACGTTTTCGTTTTGTCCTTGGCAATAATAATAATAATAATAATAATTAACCGCGTACGGCGCCGGCGCGTTTGGATAGAGAGTTTTCGCGGCCTATTATGATATTTCTCCGGATTCGAAAATGCCGACGGCGTCGAGAGATAATACGCTTGTATAAGCGGTGAAACATTACCGTAATTGTCCACGTTCGAAACGAATATTACGCCGACTATTTTTCGCGGGTAAATCGGTGGGTTGTTTGAATCACGCGTACGGAAACTAATGGGAACATGCGAACCGAAATTGCGCCGACTACGCACGATTTGTTACCGGAACGTAACGGACGTGTGTGAAATTGATACGCGGGAAATTGTTCACGGACGAAACGAAAAGAAACACGTCGTCGGGAAACCGGCGCATATTTCGTTTAGAATTTCGAGAGGGAAAAAGCCGCCCGTCGAGAATATTTGTTTTCCCCGATGTCGCAAGTATCGACGCGAATAAGAAACCGACGGCGCTATTGAAACTTGGGGGGGAGGGGAATTTCGTCGCCCGAAAACGCTGTGTTCGAACTTCGAACGGACGGTGCATTTCTCGCGTCAACTCGACCGGACGAGCGCGGTCTAAAATATCCGAGAAGTATCGGAAAAAAACGCCCGTAAGTATTTAAAAAAATTCGTTACCGCCTTTTTGTCCACGGCAATTAGCGTCGTAGGTTGGACGAGGTTGTTCGCCGTAAATAAATGTACACCGGGTACGGTATCCGCGTTACTTTTAACGAGGTAAAAAACGAATGTCGATTGATTTGATAGTAATTTGCGAATAAAATCGTTTCGTCAAAACTGATTCGTGACTGTAATCGTTACAATTTTCAAAAACACGCCTAACATTCTCGGATGGTAATAATTTCCGACGCATATTCGTATCGGACGTATTAAGAGAAAATGGACCGCGAAAATTGGTTCGTTTTTTCGCTTTTTTCGCCCGCGCAGTTTTTAATAAATATTAAAATCACTTTTCCGGCAATAAAAACTTGTAGTTGCAACGTTACCGTATAAAACTATCTATCTATTTATCTCTTTATCTATCTTTATATATATTATTGTTGTATACATTATACGAAACGGGAAAGTGTTGGACGTTTATTAAATATTTATTAATATCTCCGAAATATCCGTTCGTCCATTTCGCGAACCATTGGTCAAGTTGTCCGAGTCTCATCAATAATTTCCTTTATTCGTCCGACCCTGCGCCGCCGTCTGCACGTTCGCCCGGCAACGGGATTGTTGCAGCGGCGACCCTTCATCCGATAGTTTATCGAAATAACATCTCCGTCTCTCTTTTATCGTCTTCCGACCCTCATACCGTGCCTATATATATATATACTGTCACTATCCCGTCCTTTAATTTACACGCGTGCCCACGTTTAACTGCCCCGAACTTTATAGCTTTTCCTTTTGTCACTATATTATATATATATACACAAACACACACAGACACACACACATACATATCTATAATACTGTAAAGTTACCGCATCCATTGCGCGCACTCGGTAACTGACCGTTATCGACCGCGCGCGAGCTTATCGAAAACGAAAATATTTTCGCCAGTGATTTCACCGATAAGCGACGGAAGTTTTTATCGTCCGAAAACGAAATACGCACTACTATTCTCGTTCGACGTGGATCGCCGTAATTGTTTTTGCGAGTTAAAACGCGTGCGTACCAATTAGTGTTCGACTAGACTCGTGGCGAATCGCGGCAACGCGTCCGACGGTCGGGCGCGAAGTTTTCGTGGCCGAATTTCGGTACATTCGTCGACGATATTTTCGTTTCGTTTGTTGGAAAATAAAATCGTTTTTCGCCGAAGATCCGGACGAAAAACAAAACCACCGCGAACGTTCGAAATTCCCGACTATTAACCTAATAAACCGCCCCCCCACCGTAATATATCCGATCGGCCGTGCGGTACGCTACGATTCGCGTGTACGTATAAATGTTCGTGAATGTGTACACTGTAGACCGTGTAAACACTGGAAGCATAGGCTTCGCGTTTTTATATAAATAATAATAGGCAATTCGTTTCAATTTAGCCGATGTTTCGTCGATTACTCACCAAACCGTTGGTCAGTGTTTCGGAAGATCCGCGCGCGGAGGTAATATATATATATATATGTATATAACGTTTGGAGGGGACGAAATGATTATCAACGTTCTGTTATTTGTTCCATTTCGTGTGTGCGCGTGTGTTCGTGACGCACTAAATAAACCGACTGTAATTATTTCCAAACGATTTCGTTTATAGGACGCCGTCGATATACGGCACAATCGACCTCTAAACGCCGCAATTCCCCGATCGTTTTATTCTACGCGATCGGGAACGAAAACCTCCCGCCTATCAGTTCGCTTGTTCGAAATTAGCGTCCGCCATGACCGTACACGTTGCGCTTCTCTTCTGCGGCACGTTTGGCCGGCGACGTACGACGCACGGCGTAACCATCACCATCACCTAACTACGCCGAACGAAACGCGCGTTATATATATATAATCGGTACGCGGTAGTTCGTCGTTCGAATTTTAAAATTGGAAATTATCGCCCGAGTTCGTAACTGTAAAGTTTTTACAATAACCGAAAAAAATAAAAGTCGGGAAAATAAGCGAGTTAAAACGAAGAATCCCCTCTATACGACGAAAGCCGTGTCGCCGTTGTGAAACTGATACGATCGTTCCGCGCGACCGAAAACCACGACGGTTTCGAGTCGCATCGGATCTGACGGAACGACGACAATACGTAATGTACGCGCGCGCGTGCGACGATCGACCGATTGGTCGGGAATATCGCCGTTATTTTCGAAATAGGACAATCGATCAGAACGGACGGGCGACACGTCGCCGATTAATTAACGGACACACTGTCTCGGGGCCGTTCCCTTCTCAGTTCGTTTCCAATACGTCGGCGCGTCAAAAGTTTCGCGACTGTTACGAACAACGGACGACGTTATCGTTACTGGTCGGCGAAAAAAATCCGAGAACGAAACCGAACGGTACACGTTCGCGGCGGCCGGATAATTGTTTGGACGTTTCAACGATGCCGTTTATAACTCGCGACCTATGCGCGCGTGTACGACGTATTAATTTACGGCGCGTAATATTTACGTTTAATCGCGAAAAAAGTGTACACGCCGGCCGGTGACGGGCGATTGGGTGTGTGTGTGTGTGTGTGTTTTAAAAGGGCGTGGGGGGGAAACCGTCCGTACACGCCGTGGCGAATTACCCATTTTTCCGTCCGCCCGTCTCGTAATTTAATGATAATATTTTAGGCCAGATGCCTAATTAATTCAATACCGGCAAGAAGATAACAAAAACGAGATCCCCTCCACCACCGGCCGGTATACACGCGCGTGTACATCTATAGATATACTCCGCGACCGTACAAATATAAGTATGTATATATATATATATATTATACACACGACGCGCGCGTTATAAATATTATTTGGACCCTCGTGTCGGTTCTGTGTTTCGACTGAGCCGACGAATTTGCATAGGGTAATGAACGGCGGCCACTTTTATTACTATACACGCGTAATATACGCGCACGCACACACACACGCCGCGCGGGCGTACATCACACACGCGAAACACGGCGGCGGATGGTAAAACGCGAACAATTTAACGCGTGTGTGGTTTACTCGCGGCGCGTCCGTTGCGCACGTGAACACCGCGGCCGCGTATTCCGGGCGGATAAAAATCCGCCGTGCCGCACGTTGTAATCGGCGTTCGTTCGTTCGTTCGGCCGACGCCTCGGAACGTTATTTATTTCGGAATTTTCGCGCCGCGCGTACCCCCGCCCGGGCCGGCGCCGTAACGACGGCCCGTAAATATCAGCGCGTACGGCCGAAACGGTCGAATTTGTTTTCGGCCGATTTTTCCGATAACGGTTCGCCCCCCTCCCAGTGTTACGACTAGACTGCCGAACAATAGAGGCCAAACGTTTACCTATACATATACACACACACACACACACACACACATACGTTTTACGTCAACCACAAATGGAATCGGACCCGGCCCGTGAACCCGACAAACACGCCCGGTCCGTGGTAAAATAGATGGTAGACGCGACGGCACCAGAACCCGCGGCCGCGGACGCTGTTCGAAGCCGGCGTGCCGTGTCGGGTTCACGAATTATCCGTTTTTAATCGGATATTTTTATTCGGAACGGCGTGGCGATAACGTCATAATTAAGACAGCGACACTTCATCTGGTGTACGGTTGTCGAACGAAACCGTCGACGGAATACGGAGGGAGAGAAAACCGATCGCGTATACTGGCACGATGACGAAATTCCCGATTTGTGTTTCGCCGATAAATCCAACGAAAGATTCTCCGAGTACTGTCGAAATATTTATATATATATATATATTTACTCGACGTACGAGTGACGAATACGAGTGAAAAAAAATTAACGATCGTATTATATCGCGTTTTTAGTGCCAGTATCGTAAACGTATTAAGATTACGTTTACATATATATATGTGTATACGTGTGTGTGTGTGTGTAACGTGTAGACCGACGAAATGCAGTTTTCGATATTGATTACGTTTCGCGTGTATATATATATATATATATATTATTAAAATCTCAAAGGGTATTGCGAAAACCACTGTACATACTAATTTCTAATCTATATGCTTCCGTAAATATTGATTTAGCTAAGAAAATGTATTACGTCGGGAATAATTAATGTATCGCTTTTGTGCACCGAATCGGATTTGAAGGGTGCGCCGTAATACATTAAATATAAACAGTATTACGGGGATAAAATATAAACCATTATAATAATGTACGCGAGGGAGAAAAAAAAACCCGGCGTACTAACTACAATCTAAAACGAGACGGGCTCAAATGGAATTCCGCTCGTCCGATTACCCGTTGTCGTGCTCGCGTGTGCGTGCGCGTGCGCGTGTAAATAAATGTATAGGCGCTAATAAACGCGCTTACGGAACCGATAATTTCGTTCGGAACGCACGAATCGCGTTAGTAGCATTCGTCATCGGGCGGCATAGATCCGCGGACGGGGGACAGTTGGGTGTTCCGTGACATTTGAAGCTCGAGGGCCGATTACGTCGGGCACTTAGGCATCTCGTTTTACACGCGTAAAGCAATTATTCCGCTAGCCCCGCGGCCGCGTCGTTTATTCTAACCTTATATTATTACTACTATTATTATTATTATTATTATATAACGAACGGCGGAGGGCTCTAAAAAGTGGGCTACTATACATCGGTGACATTCGTACGCGCAAGAGCGGCGGCCACGTTGATCTACGCTGGTGTGTGTGTGTGTGTGTAGATACACGCGCCCACAACAGATGGGACTTGTGCACCGCGATGTTTTCACCCCCCAAACGCACACATACACGAGTCGCACGCGAATATACACGTACGTGGCGTGTGCGTGTGCGTACCGTTGTACTCGCGCATTGTTGACGGTGGCCAAATAGGGAGAGAGAGAGAGAGAGATGGATGAGGGAAGATAGGCCGGAGAAAAAAGCGAACGAAATAACTCCCTCGATCGCGGCGTTCTTCGTCATTGTCTCTTTTGGCCGCGGCACTCGCCCGTAATGACCAGCGCCGAGAAAATAAAGGGGAATTAATAGAGCTCGCGTAATAACATAAGCCGTTGACCCCCTCGGGCACCGCGTTATTTAGACAGAAGTTCGTGCGTCGGTCCGATCGAAGATACACGCTCGCTGTCTCCCGCCATATCCGTCTCCCCGTAGTGTATATAGTAAACGTACGGGTTCCGAGTGGGCTACGATAACAGCCGCAGACAAAACGTCGAATCGAAACGGGCGATCGAACGGCAAATTCGTCGTACTCCTCATTAGCGTTTCGCGGTTCGATTGACTGCCACTCGTGACACAAAGCGCGGATGGCCCGGCCACCGTCGTAACGCAGCGACACTCGGTAAACCGCTGCCGATACCGCGCGATTCCTTTTCGGTCAATTTCGCGCCAACGCGGAAAACATCACGCGCCCGCCACGGTAAACCACGAAAAAACAGCGCCGTTTACCGCTTAAACGAAAACGCGTAAGCGTCCCTTGTATTCCCGGTTAGGTTTACACGTTTTCGATTCTTCCGCTTCTCCATTACTCTCCAACGGTTCTTCAGGGCCGGCCACGAGCTGTTTTCTCCTCCCAGGGGGTTTCCGTTCAAAGGTCGCACTTAGCGGTTAACCCGCTACGTGACCCAACCCGCTGAATATTATTTGGCCTTCCGCGCAACTAGTCACCGGCCCGATATCAATCGGCGCTCGTAGTCCTTGACTTTTTTTTCTTATACAACCCTCGTAATAGTTGTCGAAGCTTCGTAGCAACACGGTCAATTAGTCGTGTACAATCTAATTTTTGGCTCTCCTAGACTGCGTTTTTAGCGTTAGGAGAGAACTTCGTTAACGCGTACAATTTTTTTTCACTTTTCCGTTTTCCAAATTCAAACGTTATTTGTCTCTCTGATACAACCGCCGCGTATTCTGTCGATACTCGTATTTTTTCTCGAAAATTCGTCCCGTCTATATTGGTACTAGTGTCGATTTTCCAATCTCAAAACTGACATCGTCTCACAATCCCTTCCTCATACAGCGTAAGGGACGTTTCAATAGTTTTCTGACGTTATCATTTAATAACGAGACACTTGTTCTCGGTTGTATTTTAACGCCTAGTGCAATCTTATGCTACCGGTTTCGTCCCGTGTTTGCCGGTAGACGTCCTCGTTTGCCCGTTTGTTGCGTTTCTCAAGGTTCAATTGGCCGAACTGTATCGATATGGCGCCGGTACGTGGATGAGAAACGGGAACTTTCCGGTTACGGGCAATTTGGAAAAGAACCGTGGTCGGGCTATTTTATCGGAACGACTTCGAGGAAAATTGTTCAACGCAACTAGGAACGTTGCACGGTATCGGTGACAATGTGCCCGGAAGGGTGGTGGTAGGAGACGTTCGTCACAGCGGCAGCTGTCTCGTATACGGGTGGCGGGCGAAACGGCGTTTTTCGAGCGCGATATTTGATTAGAGGTCGGCCCGGGCGGACGTTGGACGCGTCGTGTTACAACAAACGGGCGTACTACGACTACTACTACTACACATACGCGCGTTTATAATATTACGCGTGTTGTACGGACAAGTGAATCGACTTGTCCCACGGCTAACCCCCTCGGCACCGGCCGTCGCGCACACTCGATAATATAATGCCCCGAGCGTCCTAGTACGACGACTGCTACTGTACACACACACGATTCCGGAACAATGTCAACAATTTGCGCGACCCCTTTCCGGGGATCCCTGTTCGGGACTATTGGCGAAAACGGGTAAATTATACGACCGCGAATTGCGAGGGTCGTCTCGTACGGATCGTGTACATATATATGTGTGTGTGTGTGTGTGTGTGTGTGTGTGTGTGTGTGTGTATATATATACAGTAACTATACAGCGGCTTCCGAACACGCACGAGTGTTTGGACCATATGCGTCGTCGTCGTGTCCTTGTCGTGTACAATCCAACTCGCACTTACGTCATATATTATTATTATCGTTTTACTATATATATATATTAATTATGTACACCCAAACATATGACGTCGCGTTTTTCATAAATTCGGGCGGGCGCGCGCCCGTATTGTGTACGTTTTCCGAAATTTCCGAAACCACCCGCGAGACGACTGCGGTCGGGCGAACTCGGGCGACACGATGTCGGATCGTGACGCCGGTGGTCCTCGCCAGCGACGGTGTGTAAATTACGCGCGCGCACGTTCGTCATTTATCAACGAAAATAAATCAACGGCCGCCGACGACCGAAAATAAAGCTCGTCTTCGTTATTCCCCGTCGATTTGTGTTTCGAAACGCGTACGTAAACAACTTAACGTGCTGTACACGTGCGTGCGTGTGCGTGTACCCGGCACGACGATAACGTTACTTTGAACAATGCAAAAAAGTCATAAATATTCGGCTTGTCAACTAGTGGTGGCCCACGAGGACGACTGGAGGAATATAACGAACGTACGAGGGATTTTTTTCGGTATGGCGATAATTGGCTGCGGCCCCTGCGGATTTTCGTTCAACATTGGAAACGCGTGTCCGAAATCGAGCGAAAAAGGGAAAACGGATATTTCGTTTATTCGCTCGTTCGACGAGCGTAAATCTTTTTCCGCTACGACCCAACCCGGATTAATCGTGTTTATCAACGATTAACGGAGTTACGCGTTACGAACGGAACCCGATTGGTACTTCGTTAACGAATTTGAACGTATCGTCGCGGCGTAATGTTTGACTTTCGGCGGTATAACGTATATAACGTTTTAATTTGTCCGTACGTTCGTATCGATCGAGTTTTAACGATTTTATATTATCCGATTGTCGAGAGCGCGGAGAAAATGTAACGATTAACCGCTCGTTGTCGTTGCACGGAAACAAACCAAGGCGGAGTTCGACGTCGCGCGTACGGAACGCGGACCGGCAAAATTCGAAAATTGCGTTACCCGAACAATACGCGTGATTACGTACACGGGAGCGCTCGCGTCCTACACGGTCGGTAATTATATTTATATCGGCGCGCAACGGGGCCGTCGGACCGCCGCCATCCACTGGCTGGTCGACGACGACACCCGCGACTTTGGACGGTGGGCGCGCCGTTCGTCCTGCATCGACGCCAGCTGCCATTCTCGTCGTCGTGTAATTCCATTAATCAAACGAGAAAAAAGTCCGGCGCTCGTACGACCGAAACGGCGTATAATAAATAAACACGTGTAAACGGAGAAATAATACTGGAGCCAGAAGAAGGGTCGTCCGCCGCCGCCGCTGCGCGTTACGTCATCGTTTACGCGCGCGGGACTCAGGTGGTCAAGTATCGGTTAACGGTACTATTATTTGTAGTAGCAGTAGTCATATGTGACGCGTTACGAGAAAAGTTGAGCCAGAGGCGGTAGTTATTATGGAAATCAATGCGGAGAGGGACGACGGGGAGCTGAATATAGAGGATATAGCCGAATTAAACGGACACGGATGGAGGCTTCCGGAGACGCAAGATTAGGGTGGCTGGCCCTGTTGACAGTTACCGGGCGTAAGGCGAAGAAGATATTACGGGTTCGCTTCTTGACCGTAACTATTTAAAACGCGTTAGAAGAACACACGCGTTCCGTTTATGATTCTCGACCGTACGGCGGCGAATCGTTTCGTTATTATTACCCGGCGACGATTTCCGAGTGGCGGTGTCCGGAACGCAGAAATCGTCGGGTAAACGTTGACGTGTTTACCCGTAGTGCACGGCGGCGGCCGCCCGACGGCAATAACACGGCCGAGAACGTTCCTCCCCGTTCCGTGCGGCCGGCGAACGTAATAACGGTAATTGTCGCCTACGAAATGTTTTCGACGGTCAACTGAACGGTTCGAACGTTCCGAAACGATTACGCGGAATAAATAGCGACGTCGCCGTTTCGTCGTACACGTTCGGCACGGGAAACGAAAACGGTTTTCCCGATTGTCGTACAATTATGTCACGCATCATGTCCGCCGGCCCGCGGTTAGGTAAAACGGGCGCGCGGATACTACTGTCGCGCAGCGCCGACGGGACCGTCGCGACTCTAGCGATAATAATTTCGATATAAACGTGGCGATAGAGAGGGACTGGAGGGAGAGTAATAGGCGGCGACGAGCCGGGAGAGGGGGAGAGAATGTAATAATTAACGATGTTTCGCGAACGGCGCGCGTTTTGAATGCGAAATCGCGTGAGGTCCGTAATGAATTATAAATATTTGCGTCCGGGGCATTAAGCAAATATTTGTTCGAAATTAACCGAACGCGATAATAAAATAAAGCGTAAAAAATTAGGACGACCGACGAATGGGCGCAGGTAGAATGTAAATATTTTCGTTCGGTATCGATTACGGGGAGCGGGGGTAAAAAGCGGTGGACACGTGTGCGCGCGCGCGCGCGCGAACGAAATTACGTAAATCGCCCGTTTCCGAACGACGACTTGCCGCCCGGTCGAATAAAAGTCGGCGCGCACTGAGGACACGAGCACTTCCTGTTTTCGGGTCGCTTATTATAATTGTTATCGGTCGTTACGAACAATCGCCTAGCTAGTGTTTACACTCGATGATCTCGATAACTGCCCGTCGTGTTATATTGGCGACCACAGGTACGGTTTACAACACACACACATGCACGCGTGTACGACGATACCGGTCGTGGTATCAACCCCTCTCTACCGCCCGCTCACCGGACTCCGCATCGTACACCCGAACGCGTACGCGATAATTGTAGGCCGTATATAAAAACAAAGGGGGGCGAACTAACCGGACGCGTCAATCGGTAAATATATTACGTTCGCGCGCGCGATATATTAACGTGTCCCCCGATATAATACGGCCGTACATCGACCGGTTTTGGTTTACGATTAATTTGGACGCGTTTAATACATGCGCGGGCGAGCGTTCCTCCCTTCGGATCAAGAGGTCCGAATCGTAAAGAACGTCCACCGAATAAAGAACGAACAAATTGGCGTCGGCGTCTAACCCAATCGTGAAGCGCCGACAAACTGGCCGGTAATTTAACGGGCATACGAACTGCGCGACCGGTTGCCGTTAGAGAGAGCGAATACGTAGACGACCGCGTAATATGGTTCGCGTATCTATCTGGTATGTACCAGTCGCGTATAAATTCGAGTATATATTTTTTGACGAGAAATACGCGCGTATTTTAAAAAAAACCGATTCGAAGAAGAGATAAGACGCCGATCGTCGCGCGTAATAATAAAACGCGCGTATCGATTGACGCACGGGTGTACAAACGCGCTTTCCCTCTCACGTTCCTCCTTTCCCGCCATTCCGCGGCCCGAACCGTCCGGCTCGTGTGTACATACGAACCCGTTATCGTCTTTTCGCCGAACCGTCGCCTTCACGGGTGCACGACGAATAATTTCCGCCGCCACGTTCCCCCGAACCAAACGACGGCGCTTTATTTTCCGCACGTCCGCCTCTAATCGAACGCGTATCGATACGGTATACCGACCGGCGATTTATGGCTACGGCGCGTGTTCTCCTCTCGTGACCGCAGCAGACACTTGGACCCTCCGGGTCGTGGGGGACGTTGATAAAACGCGCGTCGGCGTTCTGTATAACGTACACGTCCGTGCGGGACCGGACGGAGGCCAAGTATAGTTTGTGCCTAGCGCGTATGAGTGTAGAAGACGCGCTGTCGCGATTTTTGAAACACGGACCGCTAATACGAGCGACGAAAAACGGTAGACCGGAGTCGCGCATTCGTGCTGGCGTCCCAATAATATATCACGATATAAACCGATCGGCCAACGGCCGTGACGCGGTTTGTTCCGTAACTATTGTAAGCTTTCCCAAATTCGATAAATATGAAACACCACGATAATTAAGAAGAACAATAGTTTAATAATTTCTTTCAGCCGAAGAAAAACCTAGCAAAAAACTAACGTAAACAAGAAAAAGAAGAAAAAAGGAAAAGGAAAACAAATACAGACATAGAGCCGAGCTACGCAGTGTTGCCAGGCCGACCCGACGCGGTGGTCAAAGCCGCGACATATATATATCGTTATTAAATTTCGTGTTTCCCGAGCGGTCGCGGAGTATTAGGCACGTTCCGGATCATACGTACGGATTTAAATTACGGAAACACGGTCGACGGTATTAATCATCTCGGACGCGATTATTGAAAATACTTTTCGTCCAACGAACGAATAAACGCGCGTTCGTTCGTCCGTAAGATCATTCGACAGTTTTATACGCTACGTCTGTACGACACGGCCACGGTAAATGGCGTTTCACACCTTCGTGCGAACTTTCGACGAGCCGGTATTGTTATTTTTTTTCGAAAACTTTTTATTCAATCTAACGTAACAAATCTGTACGAATAAAACTAAAAAGGCCAACTCGTTTCTGGTTTCGCTCGGAATCGGGAGTACACACGCGAAACGTTTTGAACCGATTGTGTTGTTGGCGCGACCAATTTCCGATATCGTTGTTTCGGGCACGCGCGCCGTTCGTACGCAAATCGTTTACACGGTTATTCAGCGGCCTACCATCAACAAACCGGCACTGCTATGAGACTATTGTCCATTGTCACACGATCGTCGCCAGAATTTCGATCGTCCTTGTGTGTGTATGTGTTTATAGGATACGCGTTCGTATCTCGGGTGGCGGCGACACTGTGCCGACGAGGGACGGACTGAATTTCCATGTACCGGAACGCGCGAAACTTTTCGAAATCGTCGTCGATGTCCGATCGCGATATACGTGCCATATGCACGACGTGCGACGTGCCTCGTCGGAAGGGACGTTGTTTTTTTTTTTTTTTTAAACGATCGTCGGATTTTAATAGGCTCCCGCCGAGACCGTGATTCCCACGCGTCGTTCGGAACACGAAATCGCGATAAAATTCGATAAAACAAGCGCGTTAACGTCGTAGCACTTAAAACGGCGCTATAACGGACACTTTATTAATAGTAGTCTACGTTATTATTATTATTATATACGAGACGACGACGTCAGCGACAATGTGCTTGCCGTTATACATTATATAGCCGGGAGGAAAACGACCCGGGGGACACACTACAGCCCGGCAACCAGCGGCAATCATTAGGTCTGATAATTTTAATGGCCCGTTTCGAGAATCTCCGACGGACGCGCGTACGAAATAAAACGTCGGCTCGGGCCTGTCGACCGTGTCCGTATAAAACGCGATGAATAGCGCGCGCGCTCCAAATAGTAAATAAACGTACAATAATGTACGGTGGGCGAGGGGGGCCGGGGCGGTTGTGTACGCGCGTTGGTAACACTGCTGCGACGCGGCGAAGATTTCCTGTCGCGGCCGAGAGATTGGACCGCGGAGGAAAAATCGCGACGGAATACACACACAGGCGTGTACGCGGTACGGGGGTGACGGGGGAGGAGAAAAAAAAAAGAGTGGAAAAAAGATGACGGTTCTCGACGACGACAAAATGGCATCCCGTGGGAGATGCGCGCAGGGGAAATGTAATAAGACACATGGGGTTTGTTTTCTTTGTTGTTCGGGTCGGAGAGGGTGCGCGCGCTCGCTCGCTATTTTTATATCTTTCGGGCCATATTTTTTTCTTCTCCCCAGAACATAAAAATCTCTAGGAACGGCGGACGGTTTTCCTTTTATATATTGGCGGTGATTGTGTGTGTATATATATATATATAATGCCGACGAACACCACCACCGCACAGTTGCAATGTACGCGAGTGTTTACGTTATTATATATATATATACATTGACGAAAATATAAGGGTGTTGGGGATGGGGAACGATATACATATACGCCGTACGTGTAACATCCGATTTGAATCTTCCGAAGCCGAACGCGCGCCATCAAGAACGTGAATGGATGAGAGGTAGGGAGGGGAGAACGACGAAAGCGAAACGGCTCCTCGTGATTGATAATGACCGGAATTTCGTTCGCGTATTGTTCGAAAAATCGCCGTTATGGTTCCGTAAAAACGTCTTCGTGCTCGGAACGCGAAAAAAACGATTAAAAACAAAACAGGAACCGTAAAAACGAATCCCGTCTACCGTCGCGTAACGATTACGTAATCGAAACGGCCGTTGTACACGCGGCGCAGATCGGCCAATATTATAATGGCCGATTCGATTCGTCGGATACCGTTTTGCCCGGTCGCGAACGATAATACCGGCGCGGATTTTCGCGTAAATATACTAAGCGGAACGTGTACGGACGACGCGCGCGAAAACGAATGCCGAAGAAACGATCCTCGTCGTCTATTCGTGTTTAGTGTAGACTGCCGAAAATAAAACGTCGTCCCGAAAAAAACGTTTTACGCGTAAAGAGAAATTCCGGAAAAGAGTAATATAAAATAATGCAAATGTCGTCAACCACCCGCGGTCGCTAAATTAATAACGTTCACCGTCGTCGAATATATTACAGCGCGTTGCGAGAATATATATATATATATTATATATATATTTATATATTGTTGTTGAGCCAACCGCCTCCGGAATATCTCTTCTGTTTTACATTTCTAGATGATATAAATCACATAAATACATATATATATTCACACGCGTATACGCTTTTGACTTTTGGTGTCGGCGTAAAATATATATATGCGTAGTGAGAGGGAAAAGAGAGAAAGACGAATTGAAAGAAAAGAAGCGGATCGAAAGGTCTATCTACTTCTCCGGGTTTTTTGGGGTATAGACATTATTTTCAATTTCCCGTAATACACACTAGACGCTCGCCGCCCAAGAAAGGGACGAAATTGCGGGCACGGGCGGCTAAGTCATATTTTCGCAAAAGCGACACGAAACCGGGACAGTTAAAATTTAAAATTAAATTAAAAAACGGATTTATCGGTTTATCGGTCGCCAGTACGCGAAAACGAATCGACGCCGTTATCGTAAAATGACGTGTAATTCGTTTCAGCGGTACGTTTTCGTTGGGATTGACGCGATCGGCGATTTATCGTGTCCGATAATTATCGGCGTGTTCGTAACGTTGAGCCGCGGCAACACTGCCGTCCAACAAGTCGTCGTCGGTACCAATGTCGTTAGCTAATACGTTTATTGTCCGCTAGAACGATACAACCCACTTAAACGAGTTTAGTTTTTAATACGCAATTAACGCCGGGGGATTTTTATTCGTTAACTTTCGGCGTTTAATGTGGCGACCACGAACAACCCCGCCCCCACACCCGGGTCGATGGAAATCAGTTAGCCGACAAAGTTTCGACCGCCGGTCAACAGTTTTGTCGCGCTAATTGTTCGGCCGTTTCGATCACTTTTAATCCCGATAACGTACGTGTTTGCCGTACGCTCGCGCCATTTAGGCCGTCCAAATAATTGCCCGGGCCGTTCTCGTCGTGTAATTCGATTCCGCGTCATCGTCAATAAAACAATCCCGGCTCCGGAGCCGACGTTTGAAGTCGCCCGCGATAATTATGTTTTTTTTTTTCGGTTTTCGTTCCGTACGTGTGGCTGCGGGAGATCTCGAGCGCATGACATTCGCGCACGCTGTCGTTTGTTTTGTTTCGGATTTGTCCGCCCGTACAGGCGATTACGGGCAAAATACAAAACGCGCGTTCGCGCGGGCGGTGTTTTAATTGGTTCTTGTGGGGAGAGCGACCGTTACGTAAAAGGCGAAAGAGCAGAAGTTTGTTCAAAGCACCCCACCCGCTGGGACGGCTTATTAGTGTGCGGATCTCTTTGTGGTATTTAAACCATTCTGTTGTGAAAGGGAGAGACGGACGGACGATTTTGTTTTTTTTTTTTTTTTTTTTTTTATCTAAGCGTCAAAGTCGACCAAAAATAAAGAGGGCGAGTGACGCGCTATGTATACTATATATAGTATTCGTATTCTCATACCCGCGGCGTACGTTTTCGACGACGACACGGACACATACGCGGACATATTATTATACCGTGTCGGGAAAACGTACCCACGGGTTCAACATTTAACTGGCGCGCGGTCGCGCTAAACGATGTCTACAGTATATTACGGTAATAAGAAGCGTGCGGGTTTACCTGTCGATGATGACCGGATCGGATGGCGTTTCGTTTCTGTTACCGCAGCTTTTCTTGTCGCAGCACCGGCTGAAAAAAAAAACCACCGTGTTCAAATATTTGCGCGCGCCAACGAGGCGAGAATAATATTCGTCCGCCGTACGACGCGCGTTATTATCGTACGTACGTATACGGCCGCGAACTATTGTGATATTTCATCCGAACTACGGGAGCGCACCACCACCGCCACCACCTGTCCCTTGGGATTTCTGTCCCCTTCGGTCCTACCACGTACAATACTTTTCTCTTCACACATAGACGTATATATATATATATATATATATACATACACACGAAAAAGACGATCCCTCTGGCCCGAAGTCGTTGTTGTTTACGCGTGTATACGGAAAGAGCGAAAATAGCGTCGAACGTGAATGACTCGACAAACTTTGGTCCGAGCGTGTAAACATTGCCGCGGGAGAGTCAAAGAATGTCGCGTTTGTTTTTTTTTTTTTTTTTTTGGGGGGCTGGGGGGCGGGGGGGGGGGCG